>JANHGC010005062.1:182567-198994 GCA_027560395.1 Boaedon fuliginosus | reverse complement strand
AATAAAATAAAAATAAAATAATAAATAAATAAAATAAACTGGCCTTTTTAAACCCCCCCCCCCGCTCCCCGCCAGCCTTTCCACTATTGTAAATAGTAGACTGGTGCTATATCAGCCTTGAAGAACAATCAGTCTTAAGAGGTTCCAAGAATGAATGAACCCGGCAGAGAAAAGGGAGACTTTGAGGAAGTTTCCCACTTGGAGAAGACATGAACGTTGTCAAATAAAGTAGAATGTGTTTCCCTAATTTGGATTAGTGTCAATACAGCCTGGGAGCTGTAGGCGGGAAACTATGTCCCGGAAAAAGCAGAGTTCTTCTATTTTGCAAGAAAGAAACAGAGAGCTCAGCAAAATTAAAGGTCTTTTTTTTAATCCCCAAGATGTTAAGAATGATAATATTAGAGCTCAAAATGAAAGCCATGACTGGATTCCATATCTGTAAGAGTTTATAATACTTTTTTCTAAATTTGATGGGCAGGAAATAGGAGAAGGAGGAGGAGTGGTTAGGAGTAAAGGCTCACCTTCTGCGCACCTGAGAAGGCGTGGTAGTAACATGAAACATAGGTCATAATGGCCTTCTCATCCGGCCTTAGCGTGCCTATAATATCTGTGCAAAGAAGGAGAAGAGGTTGAAAGGAAAAAGTAAGAAGCAGCACACAGAATAAAATAAAACAGTCATGGGTGATAAAGAGAGGGGGGAAACTTCCCATCATGCATTGCAGGACAGGCCAAACAGATTTCCATGCGGAGTGCTGGGAATTTGAATCAGAATATGACTGGCAGAATTGGCTTTGTGGACTCCATGAACTTATTACCACCACCCCTGTCAGTTTTACGCACTATTGAACTTGCTTGCTTTTTTTTTTACACAACTCCACAGTCAGTATATTCAGCCCACTTGGGCATGGGCAAAATTAGGTTTCTACGAAACCAACTCCTGGCAGAAAGTAGACCTAGCAAAACAAAACAAGGTTATAACTTCTTTGGATGAGTCATTTGCTTACTAACTTTTGTGCCCATGAAAAACCTTGATAACTGTAGCCCTCTTTTGAGTGAATAAACCTTTCGGCAAATTAGAGCCAAACTATATCTTGGGAAATATTGCCAGCACTCCCTTCTAAAACATTGTAACTTCCAAGTTGCATGAATGAACACTCCTCATCAACAGAACTTCTCCCTTACTAAGTGTTACTATATCAGAACAAAGAAGTCTTGCTTTTTCTCCAACATGTTAGCTTTCCTTAAAGAGAGAATTAATGCCAAGGGGAAACAACCACTCATGGAAATAGATGATATGTATTATGCGATCCTTCTGGTCAGACAGATCAGCCCTTTGTGTCATGTTATGAAATACACCCTATTCCCAGAAATCTCAGGTTTGTAATTGCAGAATAAAGGAAGGGTGTGTGCTTTTTTTAAAATAAGTTTGTTATTAATTTCCAAAGAAAAAAACATAAAATATAAAAGCATATTGTGTCCAAGCATAATTATTAAGTTCACATTGGTTTAACACATTTCCCTCTTATACATTTTAATGTATAAAGGTAGGGGGGATGTTGAATGCTTGTTATTTCAGACATATGCAGCAAAAAAAGCTCCGGATTAATCCCTTGCCCAATATAGAAATATTATAAATCAACTATGCCATATAATCAGATTGGATATTGGATTACTATCCAAGAAATGCTAGACTGACCTCAGTTATGAGATCAGTGATGTCATAGGGCAATTCATACTGAAAGTATTTAATCATTTGGAAAGTTTGATATTCAAATACAAATGTTTTAGATTTGCTTCTGCTTTGTTTTAGAAGACATCTCTCTCTCAAACCAAAAGCCTATCTTAAAGTTGAGTTCAACACAGTTCAAGAGGTTTGACAGTCACCTGTTTGAATTCCTACAATATTTGGAATATGCATGTATGTTTAAGAACACAATTTTTGTAGAGTAAGCTCAAGCCCACTTAGTCCAGAATTATTTTATTAATACTCCCCAAACCTTTAAGGAGATTTTAGGTGACTCTTCTACCTATTGCTGCCTTGAGTCGAATTTTATGTATTTTTTAATGCCTTTTTGAAGTAGTTTGCAAGTTCAAACTGAGAAAGGCAAGCTTATCTAATAACTTTCACGCTGCATCTTTGTTTGGAATTGCATAGTTAATTTTCCAACTTTCTGTTTTCATGCTCATACCCAGTACACATCTGTCTTCTAAATGAAAAATGGGGAGCATCTGTCAGCCTGGATCTTGATACTAAATCATCCACACACCTGATATGAAATAGTTTATTATTTATACAGCAGTTCATTGCAGTAACTCAGAATTAATTCTTACTGGATTCAATCACATTTACTTCTAAGGAAATGTGAAAATTACTGCAAAGCCCCTTGGATCCAGGACAACTTATGAGACAACAAGGAACAATTGATTCATTAAATTATAATCTTCAGTAACAAATTCTTACTTTGGAGAATGAGCAACATTTCAGGGGATTAAAAGAAAAGAATGCACACATACTTATCTAGGAAATCCAGCCATTTGCAAGATTGTGCAGTTTTACAAAACAAGTAGAACTACCCTATTACAATTCTTTTGAGAGGGTAAGGTCTTCTGACATCAGCAAAACAATTCTGCACAAAGTGACATGATGGCTATTTAATTGTCAACTTTTTAAGTACTTCATTCATAAAGTTGTATTGCTGAGGCATTGTGGGTGAAAAACATTTTTGCAGAAGCCCAGTTATTTATTTTCCTGGTTAAAATTGGTGTTCCTGAAGCTCACCACAAGAGAAATGCTTGCACTGAGCAGGTCAAGGGAAAGTTCCTAGTGCTTTCAAAGAGGCCACAAGACTTATACGGAGAATGGCTTGGTATTGTATCACTGACTGTAGAACTGTATTTAATTAATATGCGCTCCCAGATTCCTATACACTTGGAGTACCACTAAGACAACGCTGCTCTCAAATAATAATAACAAAGATGCCCATAGCTAGATAGGAAAGAGAAAGAAAGAGAAAGGGAGAGAGAAAGAGAGAGCAAGAAAGAGGCTTGGACATTAGCAAGAGGACCAGGTGCGCTGTGTGGAAGGAGCTTGGAATCCTGCGATACCTTCTGGGCTCCTGAGAAGGCGTGGTAGAAGCTAGAAACATAGGTCATGATGGCCTTCTCGTCAGGACGGGCTGTTCCAACAATGTCTGTCAAAGAAAACCTGAAGTTAAAGAGCATCTTAACTTAGGGGAAGTGAGAAAAGTGAGGTACTAGGGGCACCAAGTGAAGAGTGGAATAACTCCTGCACATTTTTTTACAAAGGCCTCTTTGGATGTGCTTAGGAGAAGACTTTCTTATGTTGAAGGACAGTTATATCTGCTTCTTTTCCCCTTGGTTTAAAAAAAGGGTTTTGAGAAATGTGTAGATTAGCATAAGTGTCTACTAGGTCAGCAAAACTATGGAACATACGACCACTAGATAGTTACTGTACTAAATGAAACTGCTATTGTCCCTCCACCCAAAACTTGCCAATTGTTTTCAATCTGCTTTTGGCCTGAATGTTCCAAGCATTTGTTGAGGGGTTATTATTATTTATTATTACGTATGTATAAGTTTGTATCCCAGCTTCATTATTTTTACAAATAATTCAAGTTGGCAAACATATCCACCACACCTTCCTCCTCCTATTTTTCCCACAGCAACCCTGTGAATTGAGATGGGCTGAGAGAGAGAGAGAGACTGGCCCGAAGTCAGCCTGGTTTTCATGGCTAAGACTGGACTTGAACTCACAGTCTCCTGCTTTCTGGCCTGGTGCCTTAACCAATATACCTAACTGATTATAGGAGTAGGTGCTGATCATTTTTCAAATAAACGCTAATGTTTTTCACAGCATCTCCTTGCTGCTGTAAGGGGAAAGGAATGAGTTTAATGATTTCTAGAGCGCAACAAAAAAAGCTTTGAAATGGGTCTAACTATTCATTTCATTTATGAGTTTTGTTGGGAACCCATTTAAACTCTTTACCTTGAAACAGCAAGTCCAGAGGCTCTCTGTAAAAGAGCATGGGGTCTTGGGAATCCCAGCTAAAACTACTTGCAGAGCATAAAGGTGAACATTAAAATCATTGTTTAATTTTGATTATCTCCCAAAGTGGATTTTGATCAAATTCTAATATTTTGATCTACAATTTCCTGAGTCCCTTAACCAATGATGTGATAATGGGAGAATTCTGGGAAATGTGGTCCTGAGATATTTTAGAGAAAGCTTAAGCAAATTAAACAGTGGACAGACTGGCAGTTACGTCCTGCAGAGTATGTCCTAAGTTTCTGTCTATGGCTAAGATGTACCCTAGAGACAGTTCTCAAAATTCATGACCTAGATGGAAGGAAATAACTCCAAAGAGCCTAGCAAACCATAAAACATTTCCCCAAACTTTAAGGAAAAAAGAAAAGGCAATGTAAAGGGCCTGAAAAACAAAGGCAGTGATAAAACTAGAATTCAGTGCCAGTGTTGATTTCTAAAATATAAGGCGCAAAAATGAGCATTTAACATCAGTATTCTAGAAGCAGATATTCAAGAACAGAAGGTTATATTGAACCTCTGTTAATCCTATTTAAAGGACAGTGGCCTAAGAAATAAAATGTCAAGATAAACTATTTGAAAAGGGAGAAGACAATGAAGGATGACTAGTCCTTTGTTCCATTTTCTCTTTATGCATTGTAGATTGCTATCATATCACTGTTTGCTGAGAATTCAACTTGTTTGCTCAAGGTGGAACACTGAGTGAGTCAAAGACAGGTGTGCAACTATTACAGAGGCTGAAAAAGCACACCAGTGAAAGAAAGCATGAATGCCACTCTGCTATTATTTGTCTTAGCCCAGCTCACGTACTTTTGCTACTACATGGAGCTAATGACCATGACAGGATGTCATGACTGGAACAAAATCATGCAGGACTTGACAGATCACATTAGAAAGTCCCAAATCTGTGCTGCTCCTACTCATATGTACACAAATGTTTTATCTGTTGTCCTGTTAATAAAATAGCATTCATATTGTGCAGGATCCAAAAATTAGACCAATATTTTAAGACTCTGGTTGCTGTCGATGTATCAGAACTTAGTCTGATCTAAATGGATCTAAATGTGTGATAAGGAGGGAATGATCTAGTAAGAATCTTAGTTCTATTGAATACATAAAGTCATTTTGAGGAACCTTTGGGGGAAGTGGCAGGAAGAGAAGGGGAACAAAACTGGGTTTTATTATACCTTCTGCATCCAACATCTTTGGAATATCTAGGTATCTTTCAGCCACATCAAAAGCTGTATTCAGGTTTGTAAGAGGATCGTCCTAGGAAAAAGAATGGTTTTATTAGCAATAAATACATAATACAAGAAAATACTTCAATAACTATCAGTTACATAGCATACTTCACTGAAAAGCTAGATTAGTTAACCCAAAGAAAACAGAGGAAACAAATTTAACTAAAGAACAATGGTCTTATCTAGCCCATTGCTTCATGAAAAACTACTTTCTATGTTCTCCAGATTATAAATAACCTATAGGCACATTTTTATTTGGCTTTTAGAGTATTTTAACAGTAATTTGTATTACTGTCTTATAGAGAAAGGATTGCTATGCTTTTAACTTTCTTTTAAAAATTATTATACTTCATTTCCCCCCAGTAACATCTCTGATGGATAAGGATGGTTTTGGTGACCCTGCTTTCTTACATAATCATCTAACAGTCAAACAAAGTCAGCTCTCTCCAAGTCCTGTGCATTCAAGGCTATCATTTGATTGGACCTAGAAATAGGGATTTTGATTGATACCCCCATTGATTGTGGAATTCCCTCCCCATGGAGACCCACATTGTTCCTACTCTTGCAGTTTTCAGGAAAGCAATTAAAATATATTTATTTCATTTAGCACAGGAGGAGGGCATATTGTGAGTGAGGGTTGAAATCTGGTGTGGCCACGATTATTTATTATTTTGATACTTGGCAAAATGTATACTTTTAATGTTTGGTTTTGCCTGTATTATGGATTAACTTATGGCTTTTGAGGGAACAGCTTTTTTATGTTATGCTGATCTTGATTATCACATACAAATCAATATATATACATCTCAGTTCAGGTTATGTACGCTACAAGAAACAGAAGATGTGGTCTTGTCATTAACTCTGCTATTTTCACATTTAAAAAAAGGGGGGACGGGACCGGAGAACTTTGCACGCTTTGCATATATAGCCTCATAAACACCCTTCTATGAGGAAGAACATTCGAGGAGCTGACAATTAAGATGTTTCTTCTAAAAGGGGAAAATGAAATCCTTTTGCCTTTAATTTGGGGAACTCAATATAACAATGTTCAAGGAACAAAAAGAACCTTTTAACAAGCTGCTGAAACATCCATTTTAGTTAACTACTGAACCTTGTGAATTATATTATAGGTAACATTTGGAGCAAACCTACAATCACTGCAGTTTTGTTTAAATTGTCATTGTGTTTTTATAAATGTTAAACAAAGAAAGATTAGATTAACTTGATTTTCCAGTATGCCATTTTATTATTTTCTAACATATATGACCTGTTAGCTGAAACATTTCTATTTATTTTAACTTAGAGACAGTTGAGGGAAAACATTTTTAGAACTTACTGATAAATGAAATGGGTATCAAAACTTTTAGTCAGAATTGGAAATAGGATTTAAATTGCAGATGGCTGCTATTGAACAAACATTATAATCACAGTGATTTATCAAATCTCAGTTAAATGAACTTCAGAAATTGTGGACATATTTTCCATTCAGATACCTTCCCAAAATGATGGATAAATCCCACTGTATTGAAAATAATTTCAACAATTGACTGAATTTACATCATTGGTGTAATTATGTATAATGTGTAAATTGATGCAAATAAAATCAGATGTAATGGATATTCAGATTTAGCAGCCATGCCTTCCTTCTGAAAAGTCCATTTAACTGTATTTGAAGGTTTAAATACACCAAATACACATTTGTGCAAACACATGTTACACATTATTGAAATGTTACCAACTATGATCCTTCTACCTTCTGCAAATCAAATTGAATTACCTGAGCTAGAATTCTGAAGGCCAAGGAACTGTCAATCTGCTGTTAATCCAGATCTTCATCAGCATATAACTGTTTCTCTTTCCAACCTGGTGCTGTCCACATGTGTTTTGAAATGGGAGTCAGTCCAGCACATTTGGAGAACATCAGGTCGAAGAAGATTGCCTCAAAATATTTCAGAGAATCTATTTCATCTTAGGTAAAATTATCCAAAGGTTTTATTCTTTTGGGATCTATGAACTTGAGACAGCCCAAAGTCTAATACAGTACCTTTCTTAGTTTTCCATAATCAATAAGTTCTGGACGATGTCTGTGGATCAACGCACAAAAACCAAGACCATCCTTCCAGCTATAAGAGAGATGAAACACAATTAGCTATATTCTTCAAGATGCCCCAGGACCACAAGGAAAGTCTAAATCAATAGTGTTCTCTTTGCACACAACTAGGCAGAGAGAATATAGCTGATTTAGATAGCATGAGCAGGGATGGGTTTCTAACCGGTTCGCATAATTGCAGGGTTGCACTGAATCGGAAAGAATATCATTATTGACTTTGTTCACCTGTCCTGTTCCAGAAGCGGCGGCTGAGCAAGGAACGCTCTGACATGGCATGCTGGACTCCGCAATCTTGCAGCCAGTTAAAATTGGCTGCCAGGTTATGCGCCGCCGAATCCATCTCTCCTTGCCTCGCAGGCGGCCAGTTTTAACTGGCTGCGAGATCGCAGAGTTCAACGTGCCACGTCAGAACGTTCCTTGCTCAGCTGGCGCTTCTGGAACGGGACAGGTGAATGGAGTTAATAATGATATTCTTTCCGATTCAGCGCAACCTTGTAATTATGCGAATCGGTTAGAACCCATCCCTGGGCATGAGCCTTGGTGGGGCAGTGGTTAGAATGCAGTACTGCGGGCTACTTCTGCTGACTGTTGACTGCCAACAGTTTAAGTCTCACCAGCTCAGCCCTCCATGCTTCCAAGGTTGGTAAAATGAGGACCCAGATTATTGGGGGCAATATGCTGATTCTGTAAACTACCTAGAAAGGGCTGTAAAGCACTGTGAAACGATATATAAGTCTAACTGCCATTGCTAGTGCTATCTTCCAAAATTACAAATGCTATTAACTTACAACTCTCTTCATCCTGAGCCAGCACAACCAACAATCAGGGGCAATTAAAACTGTGGGCCAACATGTGTGTGTGTGTGTGGGGGAAACGAATTGGCCATTGGCCATCTAGAGATTAATTGTACTTGAATTTAATCAAAGTTTCTATTCATTTTTGAATGGTCAACCAGTTTCATATTTACAAGGACCTGGTACCGAAGTAGACTGTGGAATAAGAATAAATAAGGTATATTGTTTTATCAGTCACTAATGGGTATATCAGGTAAAATAACATTAAATTGTTGTTTACTCTTCCTTCTCTCCGTTTTTTGCAAATAATTATTCCAGTTTGTCTATAGATGTAAAAAGGAATACTGTGACATAACACATGAGCTGTTTTCTTCAAATGAGTGTAACAGTTCACTTAGTGACCATTCAAAATTACAAGGGAACTTAACAAAGTGACATATGACCATGTTTCACACTTTTGACTATTGCAGCATCCCCCATGGTCACATGATCAAAATTTGGATGTCTAACAACTGATTCACATTTATGAAAGTTGCTCCTGGAGTTATGTGGTCCCTTTTTGTGACCTTCTGACAAGCAAAGTGTTACTAATTTAACAACTGCAGTGATTCACTTAACAAATGTGGCAAGAAAAAGTCGTAATATGGGGCAAACTCAACTTTAAAAATGTTTCACTTAGCAACATAAATTTTGGGCTCAATTGTGGTCGTAACTCAAGGACTACCTGTACTTTAACAGGTGAGAAGGGAAAGAATAAGGGCTTCAACATCTCTTGCTGTGTTTCAAGATATAATATTCCTTTCTACTTCTTTATAGATTTTTTGCAGCTGTATTGACTAACTATATTTCAATGGCTCAGGAAAAGGAGAGCAGTAGACAAAGTAAACACACAAACATGTCATTAGAACATGATGCATTGTTTCCATTCTGGGCTGCTGGGATCAACCACCGTTAATGATCAACTCAGGCCTAGCTTTATCATTCAAGCTTTCAAAACCGAGGTATACAGAAATGTAGAAATTAGTCTGTTAGAGAAATGTGTATTTTGAAATGAATGTGTTATATGAGTGAAGCCTCTGTAAAGCAAGGATGAAGGAGGAAAAACAGTAGCAGTAGCAACTACATTCCCTTCCTTGGCTCCTTAACCCATTAGTTTGCATTAATTACTTTGTAAGTAACGTTAGAACCATTTTACATGTCGCTGTACATAGCTTAAGTCCTATAAATGTTCTTTTCATCATCTCTCCATAGATTGCTAAACCGCAGCATAACATTAATTTTCCATTTGCATACTGAATAAACCAACATGAAATGACATTGCCTTCAATGCCTTCATGTTTCAAGTATGACAAAGAACTGTTGTTTAAGTTAACAACAGATGAAGGGATGAGGAAGTGAGCCCGGCATTCATGTTTATCTTGACAACTTGTAGTTTAGCAAAGTGGGAATATAGTCTGAATTGGTCCTATCTTTATCTTGGCTGGATAAAAGTTTTTTTTTAAAGCTTCAGTATTTTAGCATAAATACCAGGGGGAATTGCAGTGGGTCAGCAAAAAAACAAATTATGAAAGCAGCATTGTGTTTTTGTGATACAAGGTCCAACTGTTTCGCAGGGATATTGTCACACATGTAAAAAGGGGCAACGTTTCTGTTGCATCAATGCAACATTGTTTGACAGAAACCCCAGTCCTGAAGATGTGTCTGGTGCCACGGCAACAGAGGAAGAAACCTTTAGCCAATCGCAGCCTTCAAATCCTGAACTGGAAGGTAGGTTCAAGAACCCAAACACTCCATCCTCCTTTATCTAAGTCACGGGTGTCAACCTCATGGTGTCACGTTGCCATCATGTGACATTTTGTGACGTTTTTTCCTTCCCAAAACTGGGGTGGGCCTGGCCTACGCATGATGCATCCAGCCCACAAGCCGCCAGTTTGACAGCCCTGATCTAAGTGGTCATGTTAATTGTGAATGTTCCTAGCATGAGGTTTAAAAACAGTTGAGTTGATCAGTAAGCAACACCCAAATCTTTTAGATGAGCCTTTTCTTCAACTTGGGACAGGCACTGGTTGTGCAACTGAGGTATGTGACATATCAGAAAAGAAATATTTTCAGGGAATTGCTTTTTACCTAATATGGAAGTTTTGGATGTTCACATTTTTGTAAGGGGCAGTTTTCCTCTGGCACCACAGCAAGAGCCCTTCTTTTGCAGATGTCTCTACAGAACAAAAGATACAAGCATTAGTTCCAAACTTTCTTTGATCATTCTGACCTTTGAAGCCACTGAAGAGAACGTGAACGGCCTCTTTCATTTGCACTTCAGAATCTCCCAAGAGACAGTTTTATGTTGAAAGCTCAGTGTAAAATATCAAAAAGTAAAGTAAAAGTAAGCAGCCCAGAGTCTTCTGTATTGAACAGCCACAGCTAATTTTAATTAATAATAGATAACTACTAATAAAATACAAACTAAAATTAGCAACCTAGCAATGAAAGAAATAATACTTTACTCAACCCAAGAGTTATGATAACTAGATGCAAGCTTTAGAATGCTGAGTAACTTTTCAAGATGAACTGCCTTAATAAAAATATTGCTGTGATGGGATTGGTTGACCATTGTCATGATCAGTTTGATTATGTGCATTGTATTATTTTAGTGACTGAGAGAGTGCAGCATTTAATTTTTAAAAATAAATGTTTACATTTGCTTTTTTTATTTACATCCAGTCTTCATTATTTTTATAAATAACTCAAGGTGACAAAGCTATGTAATACTCCTTCCTATTCTTATTTTAACAACAACCACCCTGTGAGGTTGGTTGGGAAGAGAATGAGTGGTTCAAAGTCACCCAGCTGGCTTTCATGCCTAAGGCTGGTTTCTAGCCAGGTGCCTTATCCACTAGACAAGATCAAATATTAGACTAGATCAAATAGACTAGATTCAATATTAAATATTTAAGGTACATCAGTCTTACTTAAAGAATGTGAAGTACAGTCACTGGTATTTTTCCCATACCCCTTTCCCACACTGAAGTTTTATGATGGTTTTGGCAGTTGGCACCTGAAAGTGAAAGAGAAAGCCCCAGCTGAGGCAACTGCCACTGATGCTGCGTTTCCATACCAGAGTGTTCGTTTGAAATGCTCTTTCTTTAAGGTTTCTTTAAATGTAAAAAAAAATAGGTTGTAAATCTAGAACGCTGTTCTTTCAACTCTTTTCAAAAGCACTTGGTTGAGTAAAATAACACAGAGAGATAGTCAATTTTGCTTTCTGTCAAATGCAAATACTCAGTGATTATGTGAACATGCCCATGTGGTTTTCTTGACAATAACATGGAATTAATTTGCTATTATGAAACTTAAATACTTTGGCCACCAAATGAGAAGGAAGGAGTCACTGGAGAAGAGCCTAATGCTGGGAGTGACTGAGGGCAAAAGAAGAAGGGGACGACAGAGAATGAGGTGGCTGGATGGAGTCACTGAAGCAGTCGGTGCGAGTTTAAATGGACTCCGGGGGATGGTAGAGGACAGGAAGGCCTGGAGGAACATTGTCCATGAGGTCGTGATGGGTTAGACACCACTTCGCAACTAACAACAATTTGCTATTGTCCCCGTCCCGTCCCCCCCGCCGCCCCCAAGGCTGTTTTCAACTTCCCAGCCCTCTAACCTTTAATGGTCTCACATCCAAGGGCTATGCAGACCCAGCCCTAAAATCAGATCTTCCTTTCTCTTTCTCAGGACTATAAATATGCTGCCGCATATATAAAACAAATCAGTTCACAACTATTAACATAGCACAATAATTACAAAGATGAACTAACTATAAAATAATACTAAATGAATAAAAAAGGGCAAAACAAAAAAACTGCCTCTTGAAGCTCTTTCAGAAAGCTAAACTAGCTGAGATTCCTGAGGAAGCCTATTCCAAAGTGCAGACAGGCAGAAAAGATCTTGGAAAGAGAACTCTGCCTTCCCTGAAGACCTTAATGCCTAAGCAGGTTCAGAATAATAAAGTGAAGCCTGCTCTACAACGTCATGAAAACTGTCAGCCTCTGTCCATCCCTCTTCTGCCAAGTCATGGAATCCACCGACTTGGAACTCCTTAACTCTTCATTTTGTAAATCAGAGATATCTGTATACAGAGGTATTTTGTAAATGTGGTATCTGAAAGCCAGCAACTTTCAGATAGCTCAGTGCAATTAATCAAGAAGAGACACTAACTTCCAGCTGACGTGTAAGCATCCTTCATTCAGAGTATAGGTTACATGTTCTTTCCTTGAGGCAGCTCGTAATATACACTCTTCCTCGTCATAACTATCCTTGGAAAAGCTGAGGACCTGTTGGGATTTACCTTCTACTGAGATATCCTGAATAGCAAAACGAAGGATGATGGTCCAAATCATGCCAAGGGTCATTTTTGCATTCCCATCAACAATCTCTGTAAAAAAGAAAAGAAAAAAGAAAAAAAGAAATGTAGCAGTTGAACAACCAAAAATAAATAAGCATGTTCTTAAAAAAACCATTAATCCAGCAGCAGAGCTAGATACCCCCTGAAACCTATGATGAGGGGCAGAGGGCACATAAAGACTCTCTGGGCTTATGAAGAAGATCAGCAATCATCCCCCAAGGAGAAAAAGATCCACATACTCTGAATGCATATTGTTTCTCTGGTCTGATTTGAACAGTTTCGTTTTCTTTTTAATATATTTCCATTTATTTATTTGACTGATGTATATGATGCCTTCCTGTCTGACTGCTCAAGACAGCTTACAGTTTAAGTTTTAGCACATCCTGCTTTCAGAGGGCTGGCATGAGAACCTGTTTTTAAAAAACCAGAAACAACAGCTTGGCTCAGTCAATGTTTAAAAAATATGATCTGGTTGGGCGAATTAGCCTCCTTTCACAATTTGTAATATTTAGAAATAGGCTGGTTGTTTACTGGTGTTACCCAATGTCTGTGTCCACATCAGCACATAAAAGGAAGTTCAGTTCCTATCAACTGGTAGAAGAATCTTGAAGGCAGTCAAAAGAAAGAAATCAGACTGTCTTTTGGGCCAATATGATGCTCAGAGATTCCCATCAGATCTTGTTTTCCCCCAGGATATCAACTAGTCAATTCCTCTAATAGCTGTGACCCTGCAGCTGAAAATTAACAATAAAATGCTGGCACTTCCATAAACATTTCTGCTCCACTTAGAAGTCCATCGAGAAGCAGCAAAACAACAGAATCTTGTGATTTCTTATAGACTCCTCTATGTATTATTGCATAGGATTTCCTGGATCACTAATGAGATTTATGGTGTATTGCCCTGAGAAAGGAATATATAGAAACGCATTGTTGCTATGGGTGGTAGGAACAGAGAGAGTAAGAGAGAAGTGAAATGCAGGTGGTAAATCCACTGAATTTATGTATGTAGTCGTTCATTATACAGTTTGGGATATAAGAGATATCCCAAAATATTATAAGAGATATAATATTTTTGCAGCAAACTAACAGTGTTATGTGATAAGAAAAAAAACTTGTCTGTTTAATCCAGAAGGGTGTTAATTCTTTTAATTAATTCAAACTTGATTACCCTATTACATGAAAAGGGTCTATCAAGCCCACCCAATCCAAATAACACTACCTTAAGCTATATTAACGAGCGTTAAGGTGTTTATATCCACCTGCCTAGCAGACAGACACTATTGTTTTGAAATGTTCAGCAGTTCAAAAGCATTGCCTAGATCAGCTGAAGGATTCACTCCAATAAATCACGTCAATAACAACAACAATATCAACAATACTAAAAACAATACCACCAGTGAGGCACTACCTTGATCTGGTTGTGTGCCCTGTATGCTCTGAGGAACACGAGAACTATGCCAAAAGTTCAAACATACAGGTCTCATCATAGGAGTCAGACAAAGAGTGTCTCTCCCATAAAAATATGATCAGATGTACATTTCAGAAAGACAGTCAGTCAGGCTGTGTGACAAACCATGATAATACCATCAAATATCTCCATCTACCTATCCCAGGTCATTGGAAAGGACTTGATAAGTAGATAAAAATGCCAAATCCAATCTGAACATCTGGCAGACTGTGCAACAAGCCATATCAACAACAACAACAAAAGAAAGCAAACATAATATCAATAGTAATAGGTGCCTTGGGTATAATTCCAAAACAACTACAGCACCATCTGAACATCATCAATCAATTGCAAATTCACCATCAGTCAATTGCAAAAGGCAGCTTTACTCACAACAGCTTACATCCTTAATATTTAGCACTATCAAACATCAACATCTGTCTGCCCAGATCCTTGGGAAGGACTCAATAAGTAGATAAAATATAGTATAAACATTTGTCTAAGTGTGTGACAAGCAATAAAGTCAACCAACAATCCAAAAGCATTCCATGAGAGGTAAGGCAGCAAATTCATGATGGACAGCCGGACTGATTAATAATTATATCAACAGGAGAAGTTAATTCAAATGTTAGTTCTTCCAGTTTAGTTCTTTGTATTATCTATGACTGGGCATCAGGAGCAGCAGCAATGGAAATAATTAAAAACAAATTCTGAAAGAAACAGTCAGGGATAACCATTTGCATCCAAAATGTGTTCCTGCCAGTTTCTATCACCTCATTCCAATATTTGACTATTTTGCAACAATAAAAATGTGTTAAGTCACAAAGAAACCTTTAAGGCAGATTCATGAATAAAAGGAGTGTTGCTAGGGAGCAACAGTTTAGATTTTATTTGCTAAAAATTGTTAACTATCTTGTATGTCTTGTTCTCCACCTCAAAACCAACATCCCTGGGATCAACAATATATCTTTATATCAAATATGAAGATATGTTCATATGCAAAACATTCATTCTGTTACAGAGGTTAAGCATGGAGCAAAATTGTTTTATCTTGAAATTCCAGAATTCTGATATAACAAATAAAAAGTTAACAGTTCATAAAGGGGTTCTATTCATAGGGAATAGGAGATGCAGGTTGTGAACAATCTTTATGGACTCCCCTTTCGTCAAAAATCAATGGGGGCCTTTTGGGATATTCGTACCATTGTGAGAATTGTGTTCTGCATCTTTCACACTTTATAAAGCACCTCCATTAAAAAAAAAGGAATTGAAAGAAATATGAAATATAGGCTGAAGACTAAGGATGATGATCTGAATCCTCGAAGAAGGAATGATGAAAACTTATAACAAAAGATTCTTAAAAAGTCAAGCAACACTATCTCAGGTGTGGAATCTAGAACAGTTGTCACTGCTTTCTCATGATCTCAGAGTGCTGTTCCCAGCACACTCAACAAGGAAAAATGTTCAGCTAGATCCACATTCAGCCTGTTGAAAAGATACAGACTGCTGCTTGAAGAATTGGAACAGCTGGAAAGAGGAAACCAAGTGTTCTGCTTTAGTGAGTATATTTCCATATAATTGGTTTTACTACAATAAGTCTTTGTGAACAGAATATACAAATAAAGATACAATTTCCATCTCTTTGGTGCTCAGTTCTTTCAAAAGGAAAATAACCACTGAATATTCATAATAAAACTGGATTCTTCAAAAGGACTCCAAAATGCACTGAAATATATAACCCTGTCATAGTCTAACTCTGATGTCCCATTATCTTCTTGTTTTACATAGGAGGATCACAGGATTTTTTTTTTGCATTAGGATTACAAAGAGGTTTTATGAAGTTATTTTATATGCAAATAGGAAATATGGTGAAAATGCATCAAGAGAATGAAAAAGTGTTCACACTCCATGTTGCAGTTCATTTTACTATAAAATATGGACTGCTTTTGGGCTATTGATAAGAATTTAATTTGGATTTTAAAAAATCCATTACTAGGTGTGAGAGGCCATGCAGCAGTATAAGCAACCAAAGGGAATGTTTTCTCGAACCTAAAGAATTTGCAGACCATGAGCAGTACTGTAACCCATACACAGTAAAGTGGCTTTAATTTATTTATTTATTTGTTTGTTTGTTTATTTGTTACATTTTTATGCCGCCCAACTCCCGAAGGACTCTGGGGGGCTTACACCATAGATAGCAATAGCACTCAGATTTTATACATTGCTTATCAGAGTTTTACAAGACTCCCCAAGCAGTTACAGAGCCAGCATATTGCCCCCAAACAATCTGGGTCCACATTTCACCGACCTTTAGAAGGATGGAAGGCTGAGTCAACCATGAGCCTGGTGGGATTCGATCTGACAACCTGCTGA
>JANHGC010005062.1:137711-160157 GCA_027560395.1 Boaedon fuliginosus | reverse complement strand
AATCATTTGTGAGTCTTAAATATGCTGCATGACTAATTAATGATTTAGAGACTTTCCTTTATTAATTGATTTCATAACCTTAAATGTCAGCTAATGCTAAATATGACTTTCATTTCTTTGATCTGCAATATTTTGTCATAATTTAGAACTTGGATGGAATTTCTTAATAAAATTTTTGCTATATGTAGATAATTTAGGACATACTCTTTTTGTAGAGTAACACTAGGTTGCTAAATATATGTACTGAAAACAATTAAATTGCAAATTTCCAAAACTACAGTAGCACTGTATTTATTATTTTCCACTTTCTAAATTAAGATATTTGCCAGGGTTCATTGGAAAGAAAAAGTATCATATAGGTCTCTTCTATGGGGAAAAATCAAATCTATCCTCACATTTTATAGAAAAAAACATAATTCCAGAGTACATGTTTTAATGAGATGATTTCTGCTGCATCCAATTTGGTTGAAAGGATTTTGGATTTTCCAACTATGTATATTTATACATACGTATAAATGTGTGTGTGTGTGTGTGTGTGCGCGCACACACACACGCACACACACACACACATATATATACACACATCCACACACACACGCACACACATTTCCATCCTTAATCCCTCCAGATCTTCTAGGTATAACCTTTGGGCTTGATTAGCACTTAAGCGGCATTGCATTTACCTAAAAGATTAATTTTAAATCAGAGTCATAACTTCTATAAGATAAAAGCTGAAACCTGCAAGGCAACTGCCGAATGCTATATAGTCCATTCCACTCTTATTCTGTCTTTGGACAAAGTGATGGTCTTGCTGCTGGTCTAGGATAAAACCCCTCCCCCTCCAGGGAAGTTTATTGGATTAGTCATTCTCTCACAACCCAGCTGAACTGACTTAACAGTATTGTAGCTGTGGGAAAAACTGGAGGAGAGAGTGCTGTGTACACTATCTGAGTCCTGGGGAAAGGGCGGGATATAAATTTAATTACCTACCTACTTAACTAATAAAAACAAGGCACTGCATAGGCAGTGTTGCACAAGCCATAATCTAAGTTGGCAACAAAAACTATAGTTCTGAATACTATTTATTTATTTGATAAATTTATAAAGCCAGCTACTCACCATTGCCTCTGGACAGCTTATAGATAAGAACAATAAAAAAAAAAAACAATAAAAAACCAAGGCTTGAGGAAAGAGAAATCCCCCAATTCCATTATTATTGGGTTCAAGTACCAGCACCAATTTATAGATTGTGGGAAATGGAAAACACACCTCTTAGGTCCTCCTGACAGGACCTGGAGAATGTCAAATGAATCTTACAAGAGGGCCGAAATAGGACAAATCCACTAATACTGAGGTCCTATATCACAGGGGTCAAACTTGATCACGTCACATGATGTATTGTGATGTTTTTCTTTTGCAGAGCCAGGGTGGGCGTGGCTTGTGCATGATGCATTCAGCCTGTGAGTGCCAGTTTGACACCCCTATCCTATACCATGAAAGTTTTTAAAGACAACCACCAGCATCTTAAACTGTATCTACAAGCCCAGTAATAACCAGTACAGTGCACAAAGTGCACAAATGAAATGTACCCATAACTATGTGCAGTATTGCATTTTGAGCAGCTGTAGCTTTGGAGTAGTCTTTAAGGATAGCACCAGGTAGAGTGAACTGCAGTATGCCAAATGTCATGTGACTAAGACATTGATGTAATTAAAACACTGAGTATCTGTGAGAAAGCCCCCCACCAATTCAGGATTGTGTGCAACTAGTGATAAAATGAATCTAGAATTAAATTCCCTAATTCTACTCACAGCTACCTCTTGTGCTATAAAAAGCAGCTGTGAGTCCAAGAGCATCTGCCCCCTAAAAATTGCACAGTAGTTCTGTCTGGGTAAGTGCAAGCAGATATAAATTTAAAGTTGGAAAGTCCCAGGAAATGGATGGTCCCTGAACCCAGAGCCATTCAGTCTTGCTATGATTGAGCTTAAACTTGTTGCACCCATTCAGACCTCAATAGTTTGCAGGCACTACAACTCTAACACGATTACTTGAACAGCCTGGGGCTGAGACACACAACCTGGTATCACTGATATATTGATGATGCCTGAACTTGTGCTGTCAGTCTTACAACATCCAGCAGTTTTGTGTAGATATTAAACAAGAGAAATGAGATCATTGAGCTCCAAGGAACCCCAGAGTGCAGAGACCTTCATTACTGGGACCAACCCTGAAGAAAGGATGGGAATTACCACAACACTGTGTCCCCTTTTGCATCCCCCAGACCCAATCCAGAAGAATATTATGATCAATGGTAAAAAAAGTCCACTGAGAATGAAGACTAAGACAGTTGCATCATTCCAATCCTGGTCGCAACAAAATTCATCTACAAACATGCTATTCAGTCTGAAATGGAAATTCAGATTAGTTTTGTGGTGTTCTCAAATTCTAAGGGCATCAGGCTTCCATTTACAGTGGAATAAAAACACTCTTTGCTGAAACAGGCATTTCTAACCAAAATCAGATTCTGACAAATTGTTTTTCAGCTATAGTCTGTACTCTATTTAAAATCAAAGGTTCTCTTACCACAGTTAGACTTGGAATCAAAATGTTGTAAAGTTTGTATTCCAGACAATGTTTTGTCTTTCAGCATTCTGAAAAGACACTGAATGTGGAGATATTCTTCAAGTTTAAAGTTTTGTCCAGTCCTTCTTCAAAAATTTCTAGGATTTCTTTTTTAAATTTATCAAGCATGCCAATTTCATTGTTGCTTTAACATAGGTTCCAAAAGCGTAAGTCAGGGGGCTTTCTATATTTTTGCTATGAATCCTGAAAATAAATAAATGTTGTAGTATCCATCATAAATCAGAGATTGATACAGTTCAACCAGGTTTTCATAATGACTGACCTTGGGTCAAGGTAACAGCTGTTCTGGCTTTCTCAAGCATAACCATGAGTCTGAGTTTACAAGAATGAGCAGAGTATAGTCTGTATTAACACTTTTTTTTAAAAGAAGCAACTTGTTGACAGGCGAAAAATTCAAATAATCCAACATGTTGTCTCCACAATGAGACTTTCTCCATCGTCTAGCAGAGGAGCATTGCTCGTCCATGGAGCATTTGATTTAATGTAACAGGTATTAGCCGATGAATCAATTTTCAATGGGTTTACTTTGTCTTCTAAAAACCAGTGGCCAACACCACATGTCAGGAATTACAGATTCTATATATAAACCAGGGTTCTGCAAAGCTTTGGGCTAGAAGCCAAAATGAGCATACAGAGATGTGTATGTATATCCTGTCTCTAACTTCTTAGACCAAGAGTGGTACAGCTGCGGAAGACAATGGGGCAAGTGCATGGACACAGACACAACTAGGGACAGGTGCTACCGGTAGGTGAATACTACTGCTCTTCAAAGCATCCTTTTGTCTCCAAACCCAAAGATACTCAGGCCCCTTCAGGTTAATCCTGCATTTTGCAAAGAATTCCCTTTTGCTTCTCATATCCAAAAAAAAAAAAAAAAAAGGCAGAAGTGAGGCAGAGAGTGACTGGGAGAGAATGACACATCCTGCCTGAAGCACTATGAATATGAAGGAAAGGTAGAAGGCAGAAATACCACGAATAAATTAATAAGTAGGAGGAAAGTTCAACAATATTTTAGCAATCAATATTTTTGTGAGATGGATGCTTGGCATAAGAAAGTTATCAAATGGATTCTGTACAGCTTGAAGTTCAGCTGATCCACTCTTCCCCATGCAAGTGACCTCCAGAGTTATTGATATTGTCCCCACTCCCCAAATTCTGAGAAAAGTCCAAAAGATAAGACTCCCTCTGAAGAAAGCCTCCAGAGCACCAGTGTCAAACCCGTGGCATCACATTGCTGTCATGTGATGTTTTGCAACATTTTTCTCTTTGTGGAGCTGGGGTGGCCTGCGTGTGACGCATCTGGCTCAGAGGCTGTCAGTTTGACACCTGCTCCAGAGGAACAGCAAAAGAAAAAATATCTCAGAAACATTTTAGGCCATAAGCGCAAAAAGATATTTTTGCTGCTCAAATCATTTCAGCCTGAATAGCCCACATCTCCTTCATCTTTGTGAAACTCTTCTGCTTATCTCCCCTCTTATTTACCATGTATGAAAACAAGGTTTAGTCACCAAGGTGCTTGCAATCAAGTGAATCTGACAGCAGGATATATTTCCTATAACTCAGGCGTGTCAAACCCACGGCCCATGGGCCAGATGCGTCATGTGCTGGCCCCGCACCTACTCAGTTTGGCGAAGGGGGAAAAATCCTGATATGTCACGTGATGCCGCCATGACGGCATGAGTTTGACACCCCTGCGATAACTTAGCTCAGTACTGGATGTTATGTCCCTGGCAAAATGGGACACTTTCATCAATAGCACTAGGTTCTATTTATATCATTAGAAGAACAATAAATTATGCAAGGTTCTCTCATTCATAAAATGGGGGCTTTAAATTGCCTTATTTAAAGCTGTTTGCTCCACTCTGTGCCACAACAGTCATGACAATTGTAGAATTAAAAAAAAAACACCAACAAAATATGCTATCAGTATTATTTTGAAAACAATGTTTTTTCATACTTTCATTTTCAATTTAATTAATATATATGTTACTTCTCCTTAAAATGCCTCACAATAGATACAGCATTCATCAACTCTTCTTTATAGTAAATTTCAAGCAATAAATGGGTAAAGTATAAAGTAATCTTGACTTTATAGCGTTAGGGTTTTTGTTTTTTTTAAAGTACCCAGTGCAGAGACCAGAATGACATGCTTCTTCCAAGAGGAGACACTTAAACTAATTAGGAATCCCAAGAATTAAAAGAATGAAAGCAAGGGGGGAAATGCCCCTGTTAACTATCAGAGGAAAATCAATCCTTCTCTCTAAAACTGAGAAGTTATAACAGAATAATGGTTTCACATATAATTCTTGATTAATCTATTGAATCTGCCAGCAGTGCCCAAGGCTGAATTAAAATGCTTTAATGGTTAAACACTGATAGAGTTAATACATCTATAACCACATTTAAATATGGGCAATTGAAAACCAAATATATCCAATGGTTTCAGCCTTGCTTTACAATTTGGCTTTTTAAGGAGAGCTTTAGTCATCTTATCTATATAAACATGGATGTGTGTGTGTGTGTGTGTGTGTGTGTGTGTGTGTCTGTGTGTGTGTGTTCCAGCATAACTCTGGAACGCTTTGAGCAATTTCAACCAAACTTGGTACACAGATGACTTACTCTTTGGAAACAAATACCTAACACCCTACGGGGTGTATGTTCTGACCCCTCAGTTTGTGTTCTGTAAAACTGCCATTGTAACAGCTTCACAGTACTCCACAACGGGGTGTTTGTAACGGGGCTTGCCTGCACCACTACGAGACCAACATGACATACATCATGCAGATCACATACAAGACAACATTTCTTGACGATTCTGGGGACACAGGGAAAACACTTTTAACTAATTTAATTGTCAGCAAAATCAGGGCTCAGGGAGAAGTTGCTCTTGCCATCGCCTCTTCAGGAATTGCGGAGATGTTAATGGAAGGAGGGAGGACAGCCCATTCCGCAACTTACGTTGCCCCTTCACATTGCCATTCCTGTCTAATACAGAGTTGGGAAAAATAAATACCTGGGCAATGACGGGTTATCGGTTAGTAGTAAATATTCTCAGGAATGTATATGAAATTGCCTCTTCAGCTAACTTTTAGGCCTTAAATTTAGCCAGATGCTTTAATGGTTAAAATGATGGACTTGGAACAGGAAGAATAATATAGATTAGTCTTGAGAAGCAGATATAATCCTGAGCAGGTTAAAGGATCTGTGTCAGGAACTTCTTAATCCAACCATGTCTTTTTTTGCACAGCTCCATTAGCTGTGCAAGCCCAGGAAAAGACATGGCTGCAGACACAACAGAGCCATTCACCGCTTGCCCTCTGGATTCAGGTTGCAGCATAGTTCTAACATAATCATAATTAACTTTTGGGACAGTAATCCAATAAATAATATTATAATAAATAATATATATAAATAAATAAATAATTCTGAGGCCTCTGTATTATGCAAATTACTTGGGCATTTCTTTTATGATATACTGTATCTCTGATATTCCTCAAGTGGATTTACAAAAGGTTCAAATACAGCCAAACAGCATGAAGCGGAATTCAGAAATGAAAGGAGCATTTACATATCATAACTTCTCTACTTTATATGCAATTAAAGTAGCAGGAAGGCTACTTTTAGAGCAAAGTGGGGGTTGAGGTGGGGCAGGGGGGGAAATCTCCACAGCTGAATACTGTACATGCTTTTTGTGCAAGAAGACACATGTTAATTTCCTGGTATTCCCATACAGAACAGGAAAGATTCCTATCTGAAGCCTCTTTAAAACACAAGCAGGAACACAGCTCTCTGCCATTTTCCAAAGGAAAAGTTCTGAGAATTTAGGCCCTAATGAATTTCAGAATGTTATATAAATATTCACTTTAAATAAGGTTTTCCATTTAGAAGCTAACACAGAAATAGCACCCAAGACATGTTTTTTTTTTAAATGAAAGACAGTATGTGCTAACTCTAACTCTATCATTCATGTGCGGCCATAACAATATAATTTTTTAATGTGTAATCCTGAACATAAAATGGGAGAGTTCATCTATCTATGCCTCTATCTTGGGAAGTGAAAACAAAGCCTTTCACAAAGTCATCTTTTTACTTTTTTTTAGCATGGAACATGGATATTTTCATCATTTAGTCTACAATAATTGTAAATTAGCTCATTATACTCAAACCTCTTCTTCTCGAATTATGGCTGGCTGTGAATTGTCTATTTTAAAAAACTTTTATGACTTACCCTAAGTGTATAATAAAATTTCTAGGTTTAAATAGCTTTTATTCACATATAAGCTTTAATTTACTGCTGCTTTCTAAATCTCTCTAATACACGCTGACTAAAGAACAGGCCAACTCATCTGGTACCTCTCTATGAAGAGACATAATGAAGATTGGAAATTGCATGCAAAAAGTATATGTCAGTTCTGCCACTAGCAAACAATAGTTATATCTAAAATATAGACATCTAAATAGATCTGGCAATTGTTGAGGGTTATTTATTTGACTACATGTATTGAAAATAGGAAAAACTAATCAAGCCAACACAAATGTGTTGTTTCTGAAGGATGTTCAACACATTGTGGGTTTCATGCCAGTTTTTATACCCAGAGATTGGCAGGAAAGTAATTGACAAAGACTGGCAGAAGAACTGGCTGCCAATTTGGGTGGGAGGCAGAGCATTCACAAGCTTGTTAGAGATCTATTCTGGCAATGTTACTAATTTAGAACAGAACACCAAACTGTGTGAAAGATTTATGAAGTGGGTTTGCTAACTTGTTGCATAAAGATGAAGATGGGTGAGACCCCCTCCCCCCTATTAAAAGAGAGACATGGAAAAAGAAGACAGTTACTGGCCAGTTGCAATTACTATGGAAGCTAACGAAGAAGACCTGAGCACCTAATTATTATCCAGCCATGATACCAAAGTGCTCTACACTGGGAACCGATATCTTTTATATAATTGACATTTATAAGAATTTATCATATTTGTTTTCACACTTTGAGATCCTATACTTTTTTTTCCAGTAACTGGAACAACCAGTAAGTGCCTGAATTCATGGAAATGTTAGGAGGGTCAGTCATCACAAAGAAATAAACCTCTCTGTGGCATACAAAATATGGCTATGCAAAGATGGCAGATGAGAGAGAGAAGATACCACTAACAATAGGTTTGAGTACATTTATTGGTGGCAGGTATTCGAAGAGTTTTTGATAATTAATGCAGATAGATTGTATTGACATTTTATCCTAAAAAGAAGTTATCAATGTGATGTCTTCTACAGGCACAATCTCCTCAGCATGATGGTCAGTCACTTGTTCTGATAATATCCCTGGCTGGTTCACAAAATAGTAGACAAAAAACACAATAATTGGCCAAAGTGACTAGTGGGTAGAGGAAGACTATCAGCTGACTTTTAAAACAGAAGAAACTATAAACCTAATTCCAATATGAATTCGTTTTTCACACTCAGATGAATGTATATGTGTAACAGATTTAGGGATAAGGAATAAATCCCAACTGAGTTATCATTCCCCTAAAAGGTTATTATTTAAGACTCATCAGAGTCTTTATTTATTTCAGTGCAATACAACTCTCAAGCCCTCTTTATGACAAGTTCAAACCCTGGGATACAAAATGGTGATATGACGACCCCCGGTAATTATTGTAAGAATGGGCCCATGACTTGCTGGTTCCTGAAACCAAACTATTAAGGTGATTAAGCAGAAGGCATGAGAGCAAACACAAAACTAACACAATTGGTCCTGTATCCAGGCGACAGCCTGTAAACATTTGCAGCACCTTGACAACCAGATATCACACCAGCTGGATGGTGGCCTTACCAACACAGGGAAGACCTTCATCAATGACCTCTATTTCTTCATATTCCTATTCCTTAAAGTCTGATTAAAAGCTGAACACTAGGTGTAGTCACAGCATTCTGGTGTTCCACAAAAGTCACCAGCTCATCCTGATTTGCACTATGCAATTTTTATTGAAGGACAACTGAAATAAAACAGCCAGAAGAATTGCCCTTTTGCAAATGTACAACGTAAACCACTCTTCTTCGTCTTTATCTGCCACAACTATTCAAGTTCAAGAAACAGAAATACCACTCGGATGAGGACATATTGATGTATGATTTTGGAAGACAATTTAACGGTGTGGGCATAATCACATCCCCATCATTCAAAAGTCACTGTTGCCCATCTCAAAACTAGTTCACTGTTGCTGTAGCTGTAAATGGGGAAATTCTTCCCTGGCTGTGCTTTGGCTGAAAGTGCTTGTGCTTCTCGGGAAGAAGGACTAGCAACTTAACATTTAAGTGGGCATGAAAGGGGCAAGGAATAGCTTTGGGATTCTGGCATTATCAGGAGGCGAAGAGAACCCAGTGAAAATAACTTGAGAGGCATGTGTAAAGCAATATTGAAGAACCATATATAGGTAGTCAGCAGTTTGCTTAGTGACCGTTTGAAGTTACGACAACAGTGAAAAAAGTGACTTAATGACTGTTTTTCACACTCATGACTATTGCAGCCTCCCTATGGTCACATGACCAAAATCCAGACATTTGGCAATTGGTTCGTGTTTATTGGCTGCCGTGTCCCAAGGCCATGCCACCTTCTGACCAGCAAAGTCAATGGGGAAGCCAGATTCACTTAACAAGCATGCTACTAACTTAACTGCTGCAGGGATTTACTTAACAACAGTGGCAAGAAAGGTGGCAAAGTGGGGCAAGTCTCATTTAAACCCCTGCATCAGTTAAACCACTGAATCCCTTACCAACAAAAACTTTGGCTCAATTGTGGTCATACATCAAGGACTCCCTGTAATTACACAAAATTGTAAAGAGAAAGTACATATTCCAGGGGCCAAAGATTCAGGCCAGGATCATTTTATGTTTTGTGTCAAAAATGAGTTGTATTTATTTGTTTGTATATATGTGTATATCAGCCTCTGGCTGCTACTGTTTATGGTGGAGTGGGATACTTTTATAGAAAAAGGGACCACTAATATTTACTGATTGAATGAGGTCAAACCAAGTAAGATTTTCATCTATCAAACTAAACCTAGGTATTTTAAGAGTTTTTTTGCATTTATTGGTAAGATCTCCTAAACTGCAGCTTTTGAAAGCTATTATACTTTACTACAAGTTCTTAGTAAAAAAAAAAACCCTGATATTACCAGATTCCTCCTATTTTTGGTTATCATGGATTAACATGGGTTTCTTTTTACAATATTTATTGATAGGAATTAGGCATTGTCATCTTTAAAACCTTGTCTTCTCATCTTATATATATATATATATTTTCCAGCTTGAATTGCTATTTTCTGATATATATATCAGAAAATATCAATTCAAGCTGGAAAAAAAAAGTCAATTCTTATTTGAAGTGAAGCACATAAAGCTGAGGTTGGCTGCTATGGTAACAATGTAACATGGTAACTCATCCAGATTGTCCCAATTTGGAGCAGTAAGGTGAATCCACATAATAAGTAAAGGTGCTAATTGCTTTGCACCTAAACATATGAAACCAAAAAGAAAAGACTGCATGGGCTGCACTCAATTATTTTATTTATTATATTTATACCCCGTTGAGGGGAGCTCAAGGTGGCTATATAGATTATATAGATTCATGTTTCTCAAACTTGTCAGTTTTAAGGTGTGTGATCTTCAATTGCCAGAATTCCCCAGCCAGGATCTAGCTCAGGAGTTCTGGGAGTTGAAGTGCATATATGTTAAAAGCTTTAAATTTGAAAAACACTGGTATATATACCAGTCCTTCCTTCCTTCCGTCTTTCCTTCCTTCGTTCCCTGATTTGCTGATTTGCCCTCATTTTTTGCTGATCTGAAAACTGCCAGCCCAAGTATATGAGATGAAGCTTTTATTTTCTGTTGGTAGCCAGATTATCTGAGGAGGTGGTGCTAGTGTAGGGTCTAAGGGAGTAATGACAGCAAAAAATATAAGGTACCAATTACACATCTAAAGGAAAACAGCTTACAAATCTGACACTGAGAAAAAACCTTTCTAAAGTGGATTAAGTTTCTGTTTGAAAATTGTGCAACATTGGATACTTATTTTACATTGAAGTGGCCCTTATGTGTGCTTATACATTGCAACAGAAAGTAGCGAGTGTTTAGTATCTTTTCTCAGATGTTCTTTTTTAGCAACTGGATTCTACATGTTGTTGTTTATAAAACTAACTCTGAGTAAGAGAGATGGGCCATCCATTTCAGTATCACTCAGCATGCAAGCATTGATGAGGCTTCTTACAGCACTAACAGGAAGCCTTAAGCCCGGAGTCCTTCGGAATGGGGCAGCATATAAATTGTAATTGTATTAAATTAAATTAAATTATTTCTGAAGTGACCTGATTCTTCCTTATGTCCCAGTACAAGCAAGAATAAATTTATTAATATTTAAATTATAAAAAAACCCAGTGAGGGAACAAGAGAAATAAATGGAAACCGTCACTATAAATCCTTTCATATGGATCCAATTAAAACTCATTTATCATTCATGAATGCATATTTCAATTAAAGAAAGAAAAAGCAAATAGCTTGGGCAGAGTAATATTTGGAAACATTTGAAATATTTGAAAATAAATACCAGATTTGTTCATATGAAAGAAACCTTTTCTACTGTTTTTATTCACTCACTCTGATTATTTCTTTAGCATTAAAGCAGCTTATAAAAGAAGTTAAAATAGGTATATTTCCTTTTTTACCCCCTTTTTGGTAGAACAAGAAATATGTTTTTTAAAACTTCCTGTTAAAAATGTAGTTTTGAAAGTTGCTAAAGGAAGCCAATTTTTTAATAGTACTTCCAGGCACATTTCTGACACCAACAATAGTGGCAAACAATGAAAGAGGACATACTTCTGAGAAGAATTTATTGACTAACACCATATTTAGAGGAATTTGGCACCTTCCAAATGTGCACAGACTACAAATCTTATCATGCACAACCAGCACAACTATTGTTTATGTGAATTCAGGGCTACAGGACTTCTAATCTAGCCTAAGGAAGGCTATGTTGCACTATTTCCTCTGGTGATATACTTGCATGAAAACCTGTTTCCTGAATTTATCTGCAATAAAATATGTACCAAGCCCACTTTCAAGTCTGCTGTTTCATTCTTGACACAGACAACGGGGGAAATCAAAACTGTGTCAAATTCACTTTATCCCTTTGCAGTAGTTATCAGGACACAATTTTTCATTGTCAGCATCAACTTTAAAGTAAACAAAACCCCTTCTAATACAAAAATAGCTGTTTAAAGTAGCAAAAGTCCTCACTTAAAGACCTTAATTGGGATAAGAATTCCTATTGCAAAAGTAACCGTTGGGCGAAATATCAGATACTCTACCACTTAGCGATAATCCACTTCTAGTAATCACAGTTGTGGTCGTTTGACAAGAACCAAACTGTTGTTAAGCAAGGTACTCACACTTTTTCAGTCCTCCTCAATCAGGGTAGTAAACTCCCTTCAGCAGAGGAGGCCCTGCGGCCCTGCTGTACTCATCTCTGTTATAACTCTTCCCACCCACCTATCTTCCTCCCCCATTTCACCCCTTTTGGTCACCCTGCACTCCGCTGCTTCTGCCACTTAGTACCCTGACATCTCCTCACCACCTCCAGCCGACTTTGCTGTTCGCAAGGCACACCTTTTGCAACACTCACTACAACCTCTGCCAGTCCTCGCTGTGCTTCGATAAGCTCTCATGGAAGGCCAGGGAAAGAAGAAAATTGTGATAGATAGCTAAAGGTTGCAAGGCAGAGTGCAGGGCAACAGGGGTGGCAAAGTGAAGAGTGGTCAAAAGTGCAGAGATGGGAAGAGAGAGATGGGGGGAGTTGACCTGTGGGCTGCAGTCATAAATGCGAGTGGGCTGCTAAGTGCCTAAATTTTGAACTTATAACTGAGAGGCACTGCAATAGCCATAACTTAACTATCATTTATTCAGCTCCATCATAACTTCAAACAGTCACTGAACAAATGGTGATTAAATGAGGACTACCTGTTTATATAATGTATAGCATATAGCAAATATTTCAAGGGAGATGTCAGAATTTATCCAATCATGGATGACAGGCCCATAATTCCTGTGCTCTTCAGAGTAATAATGCAGGCATTTCAACTGCTGCTCCATGATTTTTATTTATCTTTTAACATCAAATAAATAAGCATGCATAATTTTAAATGTGTGTGTAATCCACTGGCCAGGTTAAAATCTTTGACCCCTCCTCTTTTATTTAAACCAGTATAACCAAGAGCTGGTACATATTTTCTGGATGAAAACAACTTGAGAATGGAAAGATGGGTTTTTATGTTTTATTATTTTCTTTCTTTAAAAAAGCATCTGATGCATATAAATGTTTCCTTGCAGGTTTTCTGTATCCTAGAATAACCAAGCATGTAAATGTCTTCCCTAGTCCCAAGCTTTTTACTTCAAGCAAAGGACTTTAGGAAAACCTTTTGTTTTGCTGAGATCCTTTTTATTCAAATTTCTGCAAACCCAGAGGGTCCAGAAGGGAGCTAAAACATACTCAGTATTACATTAGTGTATTAATCTTCAACTAACGCCCAAATAAAATATATTCTTCCATCCTTACGGTAACGTTTGCAATATCCTTCAGGCATAGCACCTCCTGATCACAAAATAAAAATGTGAAAATGCAATGAGATTCATTTGTGATTTTGTTATACTGTTTGCCTTGACAACAGAAATGAAGTGAAACACTGAAGCAATCTTTATCATAATTGATGCAGGGCTCCAAGCCAGTTGGATTATTAGATGAGTGAGTTTTTTCATATACAGAATTAAAACTCAGGATAGAAAAGTGGGGTTACAAATCAAATTAACCATTACAAAGATAAAAACCCAGTATAACAGGCACAGTTAATCATTAACATTATTAAAATATTAAACTCTTCTTTAAAAGTGCAGTTTCCAAATATGCCTTTAATAATCACACAATCTGTACACAACTTTTTTCTCCTCCAACCTCAGATTCAATTACTAATCAATCATGCTGTTTCCACCTATGTTGTGGGGAATCTTTTGGGACTGAATTCTCAACAACTCCAGATAAGAGACTGTGAGAACTGCAGATTATGGAATTTACAATCACTTACAACTCTAGTTTACAGATTGCAAGAAAATAAAAAAATGGTTCTAAAAAAAGAGCTTATTTATGACTCCTTCAATATCTTCTGACACATATCCAACTATTGTATTATTTTGTGCAAACAATTTTAAATCTATTCTAGGCTAATTCATAAGCAGCTCTTCCCCCTGCATTTCTTTTTACTTTCTGGGATGCAGAGAGTCAGTGGCAAAATGTGAAATCAATTGACCGAGAATGAGGGGAATCCCTGGAAATGCTAGGTTATGAAATCCAGGCTAAGTTAATATTTTCTGAGTGAAGCTGGGATTTTATTTTATTTTTCAAGCCAGGCGGAAAACAGAAGCTGGAATCTAATCCTCCAATGATAGAAGTGCTGTTATGAGTAGTTTGAGGAGTGGGCATCTTCCCAGATGCCCTTAAAATTGGCATAGAAGCCTATTTTGGATGGAAAATCTAGGAAAGAGAAAATGTCTTGTAATGCCAGGAGATATCCACTGGCAGAACTTCAATGTTGTATTGAAGTTATGTTCTGCAAAGTGTTGGCAATTCTCTGGGGTTTGGAAGTATTGCTACAAGAAAGAGAATTGTGGTCCTGCTTATCAACATAACTAATGCAAATATTTATGATATTTTATTAATGAAAACAGAGATACCTTCTATGGTTTTGTAATCTCAGAAGTTATAATAATCTTCCATTACTGATATAAATTCCAGAAATTATATAGTATTGTGCATCTCACATACTAGTAATCCATGTTATAGAGCTAGTTGTCTCTGCTGGAAGGTCACCAATGACTGAACGAATAACTTTTGCTAGCCTGAAAATGAAACGCCTTAGCAGATATGTATGATAATATACTCCTAGCTTCATTTTTAGATACACGTTTCCAACAAGGCATCTTCTTTCTTCATAAACCAAATTAGTCCAGAACAAGGAGACATTCTAAATAAAACAGGAGGAAATTCATGTCCCATCTACATTGGCAGTACCCCATAAATTGATGGATACAAGAAAACTGATGATTGGCTAATGTTATGGATTAACCAGTGTTATAACCTGAAAACCATTTACTGTTTCAGACATCAGAGTTTAACAGCAGTCTTAAAATTTTAAATCACTATTAAGAACTGGTGCATGAAAAGAGATTCCAGCTTTGTTAAATCGCAGTTAACTCTCTTTACGCTGGCAAAGCACTTGCAGGCAACAGAAGGAGCTGGAATATGTTGGCCAACTCCTGTTCACAGTGTACCTCTAAAGAAGAAAATTAAGCCTGTGTACAAGGACAGTAATATACTATTGCCAACCTACATCAGGGCCTTGGTGTTATTATGTCACATGCCCACCCAGGACAACTTTAAGGCCCTCGTCTGAGAGAATTTTTCATTTCTTGCTTAACATATTCATTTGAAATTAATTATTTTGATTAATATTTAATTCAATTTGGATGCCATCCAGCTCCAACTGAATCTTAGACAGTGAAGATTGTTCCTAAAAGGAACCTAAAATAATTGCAGTTTTCCTTTCCTATGGGCTTAATGTTTGCTCACACAAGTAAATTAAGGCATATATACTGTAGGCCCGAAAAGAAAAGTTTTCAATCAGTGTGTGCTACCTGCTCTAACTAATGCCTGTGAAACATGGACACTAACCTCACAATCGATACAAAAGCTACAAGTGGCGCAAAGAGCCACGGAAAGATAGATGCTTGGTATTAAAACACAAGATAGAAAGACCTGCACATGGATTAGAGAACAAATGAAAGTAGTATGATAATATCAAGATAAAAGAATTGAAATGGAAATGGGGCTAGCCACATAGCAAGAAGAACGGATGGCAGGTGGATCAAGGCAGACATAGAATGGATCTCACTTGATAAAAAGCATCTATGAAAGAGACTTGAAACAAGATGGATCGATGACATCAGCAAATATTGGGGGCCCAATTGGCAAAAGAAAGCCCAGGACCATATTGGTTGGAAACATCCTGCAGTGTTGATAGACAATGGCTAAAATGATGATGGTGGTGATGATATTTTAATGGAGTTAGCACCAATGGAAGCTTCCTTTATAATAAAAATAACAATGCTGAGCAATTTTAGCATGAAAGATTTTCCGGTTAAAGTTGCTTTCTCTGCAAGAGAAAGATTTTTTCCAATGCTCTCTTCAAATTGTCCCAATAAGATCCCTAGCTTTCTTTGTAAGAGTAAACAACATTAAGTTACTTGACTTAATCCTGTATTTAATATTTAGATGCAGTTTAAATTTAATTCTGTGAGTTCTTGGAAATACCCTCTCCCCAAACATTAAAGAGAAGCGTAAAAGGGACTGCAGATTTTAAGATCTGTATTAACGATATATTTTAGATATAAAATACAACCACTAATGAACTAAATGAATTAGGACAATTATTAAAGTAAAAAATACTCACTTTGCTTACTTACAGGCAGATGGGCTGCTGTGAGATCCCTGCCCCCGCCCCCTATGTGTCCCTAGGTCAGTTTTTGACTCCTGGAAGTGCCTGGACAAGTCCTTGAAGTTTTCTTGGCAAGATTTTTCTATGTGGCATGCCAGTCTTCTTCGTAGGGTTGGGAAAAGTGACTGCCCAGGGTCACAGAGCTGGCTTTGTATCTAAGGCAACACTAGAGTTCACCAGCCTACCAGGGTTTGTTTTAAAGCATTACACCAAATTGGCTCTGCTATAAGAATAGACTATTTTATTCTGTAAGTCTGTCTTTATGCCGCCATTTGAATGCTTGTGGTAGAAAGGTAGTTTTAGCAACAGTTTCACTCTATTCCAATTTTCTAAATAATGAACCAGCTTCTCTAAGGATCCACTAATCTTATATGAACTTGCCCTTATAATTGGTTTATTAGCCCCTCAACTGCTCCACTTTATGTCAAGAATGCTGGGAGGAAATGGCCTGGTTCATACTTGCTGTTCTCAGAACTGCTTAGCCATTTGCATGGGGGCTCTTAAAGAGGCCTATCTTTAAGCTTTTCATTTAATATATTGCCGGCAGCTATATCCAATTTTAGCTAATGCTTTTTTGGCTGCTCATCCTATTATAGTATTATTTTTAACTTTCTTACTGTAAGCAGTTTTTCAACAGCTTGCCTAAAAAAGCTAGGGTGGAATTAAACGCAAAAATGCCTTTATCCTTTCAAACTTGCCTTTATACAGTTCAACCCCTTATATATATATAAAATTATCCATGAAGTTGAGATCATTCAGGGTGAAGATGATTTTTTTTCTTTTCTGTAAGATTGACATCCTAAATGCAGTGACTTTTAAAGTTAAGCTAAAACCAAAAATACAACTACAGAAGACCCTACAAATCTTCATGTACCAAATAGGCTGCTAACTCTGGAGGTTCATGATGTGCAGACACGTTGGCACTCTTTCTTATGGTATGGTGGAAGTAAAAGTCATGGTTACTTCAAGAGACGCTATGTAAGAAATCCTCTATTAACAATCTATATCTATAAAAGAGAAGTGGGGTGGGGATGTGTATTTGTAGGCGCTCTATACAAACTTGCAGTCCTGCACCAATCTAGCTCAAACTTGGCAGATAGAATAGTAACATCAGCACTGTCAGGGTCACCAAAGTGTAGGGGGCCTTTTTGCCCGCCAAAAAAGGGGGCAAAGAGGACACTCTTAACGAACAAGCAGCAACCTTCTACTGAGCATGTGCATTTTCCCCTCCCTCTACTGAGCATGTGCAGTTTTCAAAAGCGATGCTGTCTAGCCCCAGATGTCTTTCTTCAGAACTGGCCTTGCCCCAGAGTCGGCCTTGCCAGAGCGGAGATGTGGGAGGGGGCGCCAAGGGTTCAGAAGGCCTGCAAATGTTGCGGCTGCATTGCCCAAGAGCCGATGGAGGTGTGGGAGGGGGCACCAGGGGTTTCAGAAGGCCCGCAAATGGCGGTGGCCCAGCGCTGCTGTCAGGCCCTGGCTTCCTTTCCTCAGAGCCGACCATATGTGGTGGCAATGTCCCAAAGCCAGGAGATATTGGACAGAAATCCAGCAATGGTTAAAGGAATTTACAAACTATACATTCAAACTAAGAACAGAGATATATCTATTTGGAATATTGCCACAATCTTTAAGCAAGGAAATAATATAATTAACACTTCATGTCCTCACATCAGCCAGAATTATATATGCCCAATACTGGAAATCAAAAGAAATCTGGTTTAAGATACGTACTTGGCTAGAAAAGATGACAATGCAGTATATTGAATGGAAAGCTGAAATATTTTTGTTGGAAATATTGCTTGATATACTTAATAAAGGGGATGCATACTTAATTATTCATGTATTGACAGCAGCAAGGATTTTATTTGCACAAAATTGGAAAAGTGAGGTAATACCATCTGAAGAGAGTATTATAAGGAAAATCTTAGAATGCGCAGAAATGGACAGGTTAATGTTAGCAATTAAAGAGAAAGATGAAACAGATTACTATAAAATATGGAAAATGTTTTATCGTTGGTTAGAGAATAGAAATGAAAGAAGCCACAGCTTCGCCACCCACTGGTTGCAAGTCAGGTAATTGAAGGGAGCGCTGACTTTCTGTCAGCAACCGCCTACCGTTGTCTAAAAACCCATCCTTGGTAGTCATGCGTCTTCACCACAAGAACTCCGAAGATATGAGTACACAGCACAGCAAGCAAGTTCAAACCAGCAATTGTTTATTAGGCTTAAATAAAGTAAGTGCTGAGGTTATAGCACCTCAGTGCGGTTTAAATATCCCAGCTAGACGAGCTCCTGACCCAGTGCCTATCACGCCCCTTCCTACGCAATTGTGGTTAACCCATTCACCAGTGCATACCCAACTCCACCCCCAGCTCCACCCCCTCTCCGCCTTCAAGGATCTTCAGAAAACGCTGACTTGCCTCGCGCCTCGATCCTCTCGGTCACCACAACCTCAGCCATCTTGGTAATGTCGGGATTCAGGATAGGACCCGACAGTATGGCTATATTATATAAAGAAATATTAACTGTGTATTAAAAGTGATGAATTGTTGAAATTGTATTATGCAAAATAACAGTAATTGAGTTGATATGTATGGGAAAAATAAAACTTTTATATGAATATGTAACCATTAGATTAAGACTTCTGATAATAGTGGAAATGTATTGGATATTATTATGATGACGAAAGCGCAATATTTGTAACCCAGACAACATACCCTTCGATGTATGATGTTTTATGTAACTTAAAAAAACAATTAAAAGTTATATATATATATTAAAAAATCTTCATATACCAGAAAGGCTATAATTCTCTTTTTATACCATTTTCATTTTTCTCTTTTTAAAAAATGGGCTGCTATTTTGATGCTTATACTGTATGCCACACATAAATGTACTATGTTTATTACTGGGCAAGCTGGCTTGATGAAATTGTAGTTGGTAAGGCAACAGGAAAAATATTTACATAAATAATTCTAAAGTTCAGAGACTTCAGAATCCCCATTTGTTCTAGCTGTGACACCAGTCTTCCATTATATATTTAAGTATGTTTGTGTATAGCACATCTTGGGTTCTGTATAGTATATAAAATTCTAGATGAAAAAGTGCTGTGTCCTATAAGAAATTGTTCTTAAATGCACTTCTTAAGTAACCTTTTCTTAATCTTTATAAGAAAAATTATTAGTAGTATAGATAACAAGTATTAGTCACCAGTGAGAGGGACAGGTGTATTTTCCTTATTTTTCCAATAATTACCCTATTAGGATACCATACAAAAAGCAGAAACTGGAGATAATAGTTAATTGTGCATTTACTATAACATCCAGTATTTCCTTCCAGGGCTGCATCCATGAATGCAAAAGTTTTAAAAGTCAGCTTCTCAAAGCATTAGAGAAAAAGTATGACAGAACAATGGACAAGATCACAGAGGATCCAAGCATATCACATTACTGATGGAAGAATCATGCGACGTTTTAAAGAGTTTTATGTGGGACCAGGGGATAAGGTTGTATAAATTATGGTAAGCATAAAACATCATTCCCCAAACGCATTCCGGAAAATCAAGGAATTTGTAATGCTGTAGGATAGAAAACAATATAAAAAAGAGTCACTTACGTTACACAATTTTCTTCTATCCTTCAGCCACACTGACTAAGACTGCCTGAAGATCCTTAGACCCTTTAAGAATGGTATCCACCACAGATAAACCTACTAGAAAACCAAACTCTGGCCGATCTTTTAGAACTTCAGTTGATTTCAGGAGATTATAATCTCCACACAACACTAATCCATAATGTATGCTTTTGATTTTAGCACAATGTGAAAAGCTGTCCCTTAAAGGCTTCAGGGTATCTGTGAACCAAGCTTACATCTTTTTCCAGCTGAGCTAACTGGACACACTTGGAACACCTTACAGTTCTGATTAGCTGCTCACATGACATTCAAAGCCAAAGTAGTGACTTAGCTTGTCTTGATCTGTGCATTTTTACCAAGACCTGACTTTAATCTGGTTGACCTGAGCTAGGCTGGAACTGACTTCAGTGACCTGACTAGATTCAACCTGATTGTCTTGACCAAATCTGATTTGCTTCACTATTAATCTGTCCTTCCCATGCAGGCTTTAATCCTTGGCAAAGAGATCTGTCATTTCCCATTAATTGGAACATATAAGAGAGAGTTTAATTTCTGGACCAAAACCTGGAATTTCAGATAATCTGAAATATTTTAATGTAGGGTTCAGTCAAAGGGGCCTATCCGAGTTCTTGGTAGTCTTTCATGTCTGCAATGCTCTCTTTTCTCAACCATGTCTTTCTATCTTCAAGCATCACAGTATCTCTCTAAGTCTAGTTTCTGTATGAAATATATCTTTAAAATGTAGCAACCAAATGTGTAAACAACGAGTATGCAAAATGAGCTAATTTGCATGCTTTTCTGCAATTACATTGAGGGAAATGTTTGTTTGGTTCCCAAGGAAATATAAATAAGTTTGACTCCTAAAAGACACTAAGAAAAAAAATGGACAGGAGGGAGCTTTTTTCATTGCCTTTCTATTTTATGTTTATTAGATTTATTTGCCACCCATTTCATTTTGAAACAACTCAATTAAAGCAATTAATAAATCCAAGCTAGGTTTTCCAATTGCTTCTTCACTCAGGCCACGGGCCAACACCTATATGAACCAATAATGTACCTCACAACAAATACAGTTTGAAATATGACATAGTTTTGGTTAGCACAACAAACCAGCATTTTAATTCCGGCTTTTTTGCACTCTTAGCCTGCCCTTTCCACAACCTTCTCACTTGTGCCATAGCATGTTTGTTTGAGAACCCGCAAATTCAGTATTCTTCATGATGGCTCCCTGACTTTAGAATGGGTTTGGAGCAACTTACCAAAAAATATTTTTTTAAAAACACACGATTAAGTAACTAAAGAAATAGAAAGATAAGTAAAAGAGGAGGAATAGTCTGTAAGTTTCTCATTATCTTGGCAGTGTCAGAAAAGACAGAAGAAATCATCTGGGATTTAGCCACAAGTGACCCACTGCTACATATTTAAATGAATAAAAGCGTTCTTTCTGCCTAGAAATATGTAGTTAGTTCAGTGCAGTACTACATGAACGCACTCAGAAAATGGAATGCTACAGGTGTCACGCCTAAGTTTAAAAACAACACAATCCAATGGAGTCCAAACATTTACTTCCTTACACCTAATGGACAGCTTCTTGCCAAACTAAAGCTATATCCGTCTGTATCTTGAGAGAGTCTGAGCAATCCTGAACTGGAACTGAGCGGTCTCTCTGATGAGATTTACTGCTTCCTTTCTGGGAAAACTCTGTGTTGCCAAAACTCCTATCCACTATTCTTCAGGTGCATATTCCAACACAACAGGAGAGTAGTGGAGCATAAGTAGACAAGAATGCCCAAATTTTCTAGAGCAGGGGTGTCAAACTCAAGGCCCTGGGCCTGGATCCAGCCCATGGAATGCTTAGATCTGGCCCACGGGGCTGCCCTGGAAATAGCGGTGTCTCTGCCAGCAAAAGCGGAGCTCGGGCAGCCCTTGTGAGCTCCGATTTCACTGGCATAGAGTTGCAGGAGGCTGGCCCAACCAAAAATGGAGCTTGCAAGGGTCGCACACAGCCCCCTGACATCTGTTTTCACTGGCAGAGGGTTGCAGGAGGCCAGCCAGCTGAAAATGGAGCTGGGGAACCCATTTTCACTGACAGAAGGCTTGGGCCCCCACAGGCACCCCAACAAAGCTGATATCATATTGGCCATGCTCACCCTGGCCACCACCCCCCACCCTTCCCATCCACCCCCAAGGTCAAACACAACCCTGGTACGGCCCTCAATGAAATCAAGTTTGACACCCCTGGTCTAGAGCAAAAGTGAATGGTGGTGGGTTGATATGGATTGAGAATATACTGTTAATTGAAACACATATTTGTATAGAGCATAATCCAATAACAACACCCAGGAAAATAAACATTCTTATCTTCTTTTTAAAAGTTCAACTACTCAAAGTTGCTTTCAGCATTTGTATGACTTCAGAATATCTTTTGATTACAAAAAAAAAAATCAATGAAAATTTAACTAATATCCGGCTATCAAGAATATCTATATATATAAAGCAAATAAAATAGTTTGTATGTGCTCAATAGAAAAATTCAATTCGGCACCAAACTGCGCCAAATTTCACACAAGCCTGTGAAA
>JANHGC010005062.1:119625-130042 GCA_027560395.1 Boaedon fuliginosus | reverse complement strand
TGGGGGGGGGGGAGAGGGGAGGAAATAGAGAGTAACTTCTGCTAAACACCAAGGGATGCAGATGTGTTGAAAGGGAACTCATGAAAACATATTGAGAGAATCAACAGTTAGAGGTTATTTTAAAAGTGTACCGGCAATATTTACACACTGGGGAGTTGTTCTAAAGGATAAAAGGCATTTGGATGCTGCTTGAAGGACCCTCATCCCATCCATTTCCAACCCCATCATCCATCTCAGAGGCATAAGCATACACAGATTGAACAAAAAAAAATGTTCTGACTGCAAACAAAAATTAAATGGCAATTATTTGCTTGGCAGTTGTAATATTCATAGTTTTTCCACAATATACTACCTGAGGCATTGTATCATAGTTATAATGACTCAAGAGAAGTTCTAGTTATGCATTCCATCTCCACACAGTTAGTTTTTATATACCAACATCATTTCTGCTTGGGTTTGGCTCATGTAAAGGTGTAACGTTTATATGCAGTAGAAGATTGCAATTTTTTTTTTTTTGGCCTTTATGGGATGTAAGAAATGTGACCAATAACACACCCCAACAAGTAGCTAAATTTATTTGGGCTTTAAAAGGAAAAAATAATGATTTAAGGTGGTCATCTTCTAAAGCAAAGGATTCCCATCTAATCTTTTTTCTCTACAAACTGAAAATACTGTTTTAAGAACCCAAAAATTGATTCAATTCCCTTTAGAGGTTCTCTGAAGATTGCAAATGGAAAATTTGGTTGAGGGTGACATACACTTCATGGATTGCTTGCTTCACGCTTACTGTGATATGTGAATGCGTTCTGTTTGTCTAGCAGACATGAATTATTGTTTAGCTTTGGAACTGTGGTATAGAGAGTCTCTCAGCATTTATCTGCCCCACCCATCTTTTAAAGTATCAGTCTAAGCATAAACAAAATTAAACAGGCCATGCTGCAATTTCCATTATTTAGTTCTAGGAATTTCATACAGGCCTCTACAGATTTTTAATTAACTAATTCTTAACAATTAAAAGAAAAATGGTGGGTGGCATTTACCAAGTACTGTTTGGAAATGCTTAAAAAGAGAAAGCAAAGATAAACTGGTGTTAGAAAGCCATCTGAACTGGCTACCATAGTGGTGTAGGCAATGCAGACATGGTTACTAGTTTGTGAATGCATCCCCAACATGCTTTCGAAAATGTTAAAAGTACCCACCAGTCCAAAGAAGCTGGGAAGCTCCATTAGAATATAATGCATGACTAAAGTCAATGTATGAGATTAGGGGGCACAGACCAAGAAGAGATGATTCTCCCTCTTACCCCAATGTTATGGGACAGACTCTCCCTGGAAATTAGATTAGCCCCAACTTTGCTGACCTTCCAGAAATGAGTTAAAATGGAGATTTTTCAGAGAATTTGAATGAGAAAGCATCACTTTAAATATAACTGTCGTATGATTGCTACCATTTAAAGTTTTGGTTTATTGTTTTTCAAGATTAATGGTAATTTTTAAATTTTATATGGTAGATATTAAAAACATAATACACAACACTGACGAACTGATGATTGTGGCATTATAAACAATGAATATATTGATTAATAAAATTATCTAGTTAGAAAAAGTCACATTATATAATGATATAAGAATACACAAAATCCCAGTAGACATCATTTGAATCATACAGGAAAGGTACTTGTCAAGTTATTAGATTTATATCTTAAATATCTGAATGAAGAAATTTATAGAATGACAGAGAAAGCCACTTGATTTTGCTACAAAACCATACTGAGTCAAACTAGATGGTCTATTATTAAAAATAATAGATGGTCTATTATAGTGAACAAGTGCACTATATCTGCTTTAAATGACCTATGTCATTGTCCAAGTAAATCCTCCACGCACAATCTTCCCTCTTCCAAAAACCAGCTGATCAGGGCTGCCAATCAGCTGTGCTTCGGAAGAGGGAAGAAAAGCAAGTATAGAGCCCGGGCGGGCTAGAGGGCTTTTTTTCAAACCGCAAATTGTGGGAGTCGTGTTCGCATGTGTGTGGGGGGACAGCTCGCGTGCCTGGAGGAATGGCTCTGCGTGCAACATCCAGCACGTGTGCCATAGGTTCGCCATCACGGAATCAAGGAAGGGTTATCTTCTTACTATACAATCTAGGAACCATAATTATGAGCACCAAATCCAGCAAGGGGAAACTAAGCATTGCTACAGGCTTATGCAAGATATGCATTTCCTGAGTAAAACAAAAAAAGAAAATGGGTATTCTTGAAGCTAGAATTCCTGTAAAATCAGTATTTCTTAAGTCACAAATCTAGCCAGAATCTACATTCAGAAACTATTAAATTTAACAGGACTTTCATTAGACGCAGAATGTGTAAAAGGCAAGTTAGTAGGTGGGGTCTAGTGGAAATGTGGCAGGAATGCACAGAGTACACATCATCCTTACTTTAAGCAGAAATGAGATGCCACCCCTGTCTACTATGGGAAGGTCACACAGGTGTAGAAGTCTCTTCTCTTATCTGTCCTTCCAAATGGCAGAAGCATGTGAAATACAGCATCAATAGATAGAAGACTATCAATTATAAAACCATATATTCTTTGCCTCCTTTTGACAATATATGTGTTGTGTATGCATTTCTTCTAGTTCTTCCTTAAAAAAAAACTTTATAGATAGTCCTCGTCTTACAACAGTTCATTTAGTGACCGGTCAAACAGCACTGAAAAAGGTGACTTGTGACCATTTTTCACACTTATGACCATTGCAGCATCCCCATGGTCACATGATTTATATTTGGATGCTTGACAACTGACTCACATTCATGCCAGTTGCTGTGTCCTGGGGTCATGCAACTTTTTGCGACCTTCTGACAAGCAAAGTCAATGGGGAAACCAGATTTACTTAACAATATGACTAATTTAATAACTCAGTGATTCAGTTAATAAATGTGACAAGGAAAGTCGTAAAATGGGGCAAAACTCACTTAAATGTCTCCCTTAGCAACAGAAATTTTGGGCTCAATTGTGGTCGTAAGTCAAGGACTACCTGTAATAACATACTCTGATTTTAAGCTGGCCTGTGAGAGGAAAATGTTTTTCTTTAAAATCATTGATTAATGTAGAAACTGGTGGGCACAGTGTGTATTTATGCGCAAACTGATCCACAAGGGACTTGCAGAAGCACAGAATTAGCATTAACTGTTTTGAACTGATGGATTTATTTCCGCTCAGACTAACGTAACCACTTCAAACAAGTGATTTCTCAAGGGACCCACACAGTCAAGAATATGCAAGCTGGTGTAGAGGACAACTTGGGAGGTTGCATATATTATCTCAGTGAAAAGGGCTAATTATTTTTGTTGTATGGATTACATTACCCATGTTTGGCCAAACCATAAATGAGTTAATCTTTTTCCGAACCTCACAGCACAACAGACAGCCATTACCCTATTAAAACCCTGCAAGGCATCTAATATGTTGAATGGCAACTCTCAGAATTCCTACCCAGCACAATCTGCCTGTGGGAAATATGAGAGTTGTAATATTACAGCACACTGGGAAGGAAACTTTGCTGTTTACTCTAATAAGATCAAGCAGCTCAGCTCAGAAACATGCAAAATATTTTGGAATTTAAAAAGAAAAGCACATTAATCCCATAAAACAATCCTCCTGTAAGAAACAGAAGGCTGTACAAAAGTCAAAACAAGGCCTGTTTATAATTTTCCCTTCTTTCTTTTACATAAGACAAGCTTTTTAAAGATTCAATAGACACAGTTCCTCATGCAAACATTGCTCATGTGAAAAAAAATCATACTTTTCCAGGAACTCAACTTGAACCACTCCTTGAAAGGTTATAGATCTCGCATATCCAGTATCCTGCATAATGTGGGATGTGTGTGTGTGTGTTGTCTTTCAGAGAAAAATAATTACATCTCTAAAGTTCATTATTTTCATTACTTGTCCTGCAAAGGCCTTTCGAAAGACAATAAAATTTGATTAGCTTCTGTCTGTATATTCTGGAACAGGAAGCAAACAATTAACTTAATAATACCGTAGGTGGGAAGCCATAAATGTAGGGTTTGCATGCTGAAAAACCAAGGATTCCGAAATTATGTCCCAACCTGATGAAATGCAAAACTATGGGCTGTCTCAGGATATACTGATAAATTAAATCTCTGGAGATAGACGTGCTGAACAAATAGTGAATTGAATGTGATGCTGACAGGCAGACTCTAATCATGGATCAGGGTTCTTGCCTCTTGTCCTCAAACCGATTGACACTTATTACATGCCTAACTTCTGCCTCATCCAGAAGCACAAGATGGCATACATGTTCTCCTTTCTACAACTATCTACTGTGATGCAGGTAGCTGAGGTTAAAAGATAACGGCCAGCCCCTAAAGCTGATCCAAGCAGAAGCATGTGAAGATAGGTTTCCACCATTTTAATCTTCTCATTTGGCTTTCTCAATCCCCAATTTGTAGAGTAAAGGAGATGGAGCAGGGCAGACCTGTGGTAAGGGAAAAGACAAAGCTCATTCCTAATTCTGCCAAGGCATGCAGTTTTGACAACGGAAGGGCTTAATTGATTCCACCCAGTATAGTCCAGAGGCAACAAGTTTGCTTCCTATAGAATAATCTTCCTCAGATGTGAAGGAGTGACATTTTTAGTTATAACTTACAACTGCATAATAATAATAAAGATTTATGAAAGAGTGTTTGTGTTTACTTCATCCTGCTCAGTCTTTAAGGGAGATCTTACTGTAAAATACTTAGAAAGAAGGCAGGTGTGACCAAGGTTTATATTTGGAGGCGGAGTCTTTCTATATTCTGCTGATGCTTATGCTTATTCAGTACCAGGTAAGAGTTTACTTGCTGAACTTTAACCAATAATTTACTTTAATACATACTTTGGTTTTGCTGCTTTTATTATACTATTTGCATTTATATTACAATGGCAAATATTAATTTTCTCCTCCTTTGTTAGCTGCCTTTAGAAGCATCTACTGAAACATATAAAGCCATTTAAAAATAAAAATAAAGGTTGAGATTGAAATGCACTTGAAAAAGAGCCTCGGTGGCGCAGCGGTTAAATGCAATACTGCAGTCTCTGCTGACTTGTTCAGCATGTTGTCAGATCAAATCCCACCAGGCTCAAGGTTGACTCAGACTTCCATCCTTCTAAAGGTCAGTAGAATGAGGACCCAGATTGTTTTGGGGCAATATGCTGATTCTGTAACTGCTTGGGGAGTATTGTAAAGCTCTGATAAGCAGTATATAAAATCTGAGTGCTATTGCTATCTCCGTTGTAAGCTGCCCAGAGTCCTTCCGGAGTTGGGTGGCATAAAAATGTAATTAATTAATAATAATAAATATAGTCCTTGACTTAACATTTGTTTAGTGACAATGGCACTGAAAAAAGTAACTTATGACTGTTTTTCATACCACCATTGGTGCATCTTCATGGTCACATGATCAAAATTTGGGTGCCTGGCAACTGACATGTATTTATGACAGTTGCACTGTGCTGGGGTTATCACCATAACCTTCCCTGCTGGCTTCCAACAAACAACATCAATGGGGAAAGCAAGATTCACTTAACATCCACATGACTCATTTAACAACTGCAGTGATTCACTTAACAACTGTGGCAAAAAAATAAAATGAGGCACAACTCAGCAACTGCTTTGCTTAGCAACAGAAATGTTGGGCTCAATTGTGGTCCTAAGTTGAGGAATACCTCTACTACAGGTCATCTTGTTTCATTCTGCCTTAATTTTATGGGGACACCAATACAGAACAGCACAAAATTTCAAATCTCTCGACTCATGAAGAATTCCCAAGATGACTTTGGGTCAATTGCTGCCTGTCTCACCTACCTCACACGTCTGTGGTTAGGATGAAATTTGCAGAGGCCTTATGTACATCATCTTCAGCTTTCAAAGAAACAGTGCAATCCAGATTCAAGGAGTAAACTAGAATAGCCCTAATTTCTAACTGAAGGCATTCTATATGCAAATACTATGTTCACATTATACCATTGACTCCCACGATGGTTAGTTATGAAATTTAGCAGAGTTGTGCTTTGGTTATGTTCTCTCGTTAGGAGCTGTGCCCACATAGACCTACTTAATATTTGAAGAAAGGAAGAGTTGGGTTTATAAAAGAGCTGGAAAATCCAGATATACCATTATACAATTCACTGCTCAAATTCTGGCAGTGACTGACTGAATATGCCTAACACTGACTGGCTATAGGGATCAACTGATTCAGATCTTATATGCATGCACACATGTCCGTGCACACAAGCTGTTGTCAAGTTGCTTACAGACACTCTTCCTGCAAGTAACAATGATTGCAAATGAGAAATTGTGCTTCTCTGTTTGCCCACATACTATGAGCCCTCTATAAATAAACATGCTGTGAACAATGCTAAGTGGTAAAAGTATTTGTGTGACATTTACTCCCTTGTATTTTACAAGGTCTATCAAGTTTTCCTGGGCATTACTTGTGTGTTTTTCTTGTTCCCTTTCCTTCTCTCACCGACAATATATTCTGCTCTCAGTGGGGATTGGGGGTTGGGAAGGCTGCTTTCCTTTCTAATAATCAAAAGCTTTCTTACCTAAGCTTTTAAGAGGTTTCTGAGTGTGTGGGTATCTACTTGTTTGCAATATTTCAAAGTAACTATGACTTCCCTCTGAATTGGTACTAGGCTCCAGAATATATTTGGAGACTGACTCCTTCATGAGCTTGTTTTCCTTAGTGTGGGAAACTAATAAGGGGTGATTTGGGTGAAGACCAAAACAGATGGGAGCTGAGAGGCTTTACCATGCTTGTAGCTTGTCTTCAGTGGCCATGTTGAGGGAGGGAGTTGGTGTTGGTAGGGATTGAGGAAACAGATGTTGGTGGAAGCAAGCATGACAGCAAGAACAGGCAGCCAGACTGAGATGATGTTGAAAGTGTAAATTGGTCTTAGAACACAGCCAATTTTTTAAAACATAGTTTTTTCCCCTCTGCTCCTCCCTCCCTCCCATTCTTTCTGCAGTGCTACCTGCCTGATCAACTAGGAAGGGGCCAATCACATCAGAAAAATTTTCCAGGATGATGACCTGGAGCAAGGATTTTATGTAAGTCCTGGAGAAATTGGGCAAAGGCTTTGTATACCTTTGTTCCTTTTAGCACGAGTTTGTGCTCTTAAAATGACCAATATGGAGATATGATAGAGTTAATCGTTGACTGGATTGTACAGATAGAGCTAAGGATCATAGCTGAAAGCAGATAAAAGAAATCTATATTCTACTAAAGAAAAATAAAGATCGCTTAGGATAGAATACAATCACTTATTGCTACACCTAGACCTTCAAAATTAGTGCAGGGATTCAAATGTACAAAAATCAGATCTGCTCCCAAACATTTATCTCCTTTGACTCCATCCCAGTCGCACCATTCCCCTCATTTCTTCCTTGAGTACCTACCTAGCTTGGGCTGTTCATGCTCTTCTTACATCTCTCTCCACTATTTCTATTCTGTGTTAATCAGCTGCTATGTCAAAGTCATCATATAAACATCAGTACGAGATCATGAGGAGCTGTTCCTCTTGCCTCTCCACAAAATGGTTAGGAGATCTCCAATGCAGGGCTGAAGTTTTTGAGAGGAGCCTGTTGCTATACTTCAGTATAGCAACAGCAATAGCACTTAGACTTATATACCACTTTATAGTATGCAAGAATATAGTATAGTAGAAGTATAGCATAATTAGTACAAATTAATATATATTAGTATAGCATAGCATAACATAAGGAATCCTTGATGCTCTCTGAGCCTGCTTGTTTTCTTGCAGACATTTAATTACCCAAACTAGGTAACATCATAAGTGCTGACAGATTAGCACCAAGAACCCCTCATATCAACCATGAGCTACATTCTATTTTATTAATAGGATAGTTCTAGACATTAAAAGTGCATATAAGTTATTTGAACCATTTAGGGCAGGGATGTCAAACTCAAGGCCCATGGGCTGGATTTGGCCCACAGGGTGTTTAGATTTGGCCCACAGGGCTGCCCTGGGAACAGCAAAGGACCAGCCCACAGTGCCTCTGCCCGGAAAAACAGAGTTTGGAAAGGCCACATGGAGCCCTCCCGAGCTCCGTTTTCACTGGTAGAGGGTTGCAGAAGGCAGCCACAGCTGAAAACGGAGCTCGGGAGAGACTGTTTTCTCTGACACAGCATTTGGGCCACCACAGGCACCTGACACGAGTGATGTCAAACTGGCCACGCCCACCCTGGCCACACACCCCCACGGTCAAACTCAACCCTGATGCAGCCCTCAATTAAATTGAGTTTGATACCCCTGATTTAGGAAAATACTTCAAATATTAGGAAAAAACAGAAACATAAATTTAATCAACTTTCTATTATGGGTTTTCTAAAATAATTCCAAAACGTTTGCCACATAAGATAATTCTGAGCATTTCTTTTCACATGTAGGACAGAAGACCTCTTCTGGTTACTTGTGCAATATTTTTCAATATATAAGCTTATCTCCCCATTACGAGTGATGAACGAAGCTCTGTCACCTTAGAAACTCCTCTGTTTCCTTCACTCTCTATTTTTAAAGAGTTCTTAAAATTAACTTTGAAAATTATTAAATAGCAAGGTTTTTTCGTAGATTTCATTTGGAAGATAAGGATGTTAACTATTAAACAAAATAAAATTATATATGTGACAATGAAAGACAAATTCTTTTTCTTATGGGAACATGACTTACATAATTTCTCATTTTACTGTAGTTTACTAATTGACACACAAAAAAATATGACTACTAGATAACTGTCTGGATCTGCAGCTTAACATTCTTGCTACATGGATAAGAAATTAAATTATCTTCACTGTCCTTTTAAATTCCTGCATTACAACCCTTTTTTCACCATAAATACTGCGTTCTTAGGGATTTATTCTTCTGCTTTCATTGTGCCTGTGGAGCTTTGTCAAGCTAGGAGGGAGATCCAGTTAAGAGTTTTTACTTATGCTGGCTTCCGCTGAAAATACATCATTTAAAGTTATCTCTCCTCCCTTTTATCATTCGACAAGGGGATAATATAACAGACTGTTCTTTAATTGCTATGTTTTTGAAGCAGGACTTTGGCACCTCCACTCAGAGCTCCTTGTAATGAAAAGCTTTCTTTTAAAATAGTGGTGTAAGGTATTCCTTTCATTTCCAGGCTGCTGCCCACCTCCCCACCTAAGTTCTCTTATATGACAAAGAGGAGGTACAAAACTCAAGGCTGACAGAAAAAGGCTGACCTCCATGTGCCACATGGCTAGGAGGAAACTTTGTCAAATCTCCCCCCCCCTCCCCTCCCCCTTTTCTAATTGCACTTCACTGACAAATGACTAAAGGGAAGCGTTTAAGAGCTTAGGATTCCAGAGTGAGCTAATACAGGATGTCTTTGGTTATTGGGGATGGGTGGGGGGAGAGGTGGAAAAGAAGAAAGCAGCCTCCTAACCTCCCTCCCTCCCCCGCCTCCTCAAATTTAAAAATGGGACGAATGTTACCATTTTTGGACATGAGTTTTGCACAAGCCCAGCCCTAAACCGCACCGTTCAAAACTGATCCCGCTGGTGAAGGGCTATCTCTGGGGCAGGGCGAGCATGGGTGCTTTTCCTCCCACCCCCTCCCGCGATCTCGCATCGCCAAACCGGGGCTATGCCCTCCACCAGTCCTTGGCATCCTTGATCACGGGGATGTACCGAAGACCTAGAGATCAAATTCCTAAAGGGGCCCCCGGGGAGAAGTGCTGTATTCCCAGGGGTTTTAAGGAAGAAGGCGGGGGTGGGAAAGGTGGGGGGGAAAGACACGCTAACCAACTCTCGCTTGATCTCCTTCTGCCTACTCTTCACATTGATCTCTTTAAGTCGCCTACTACGGTATTGGAGGAGGGGTGTGTGTGTAAGTATTGCCATTTCATTGACACTTTGTGGCAAAGGACACGCGTTAGTGGCGCCCTTTCCTAGCTTCGGTGTGCAAAGAGCCCGGCTTCAAAAAAAAGAAAGAAAGAAAGAAAGAAAAGACTCCGAAAGCTACAGCGTGAACAGCAGCCACTTCCCTGTTCCAACAGCCCCCTCCGGGAAGGTGGCTTTTGTCGGTTGCCCTTGCGAAACGCCGGAGGGGCCAGCCGAGCCTGCCAGTCAAGTCTGCCGACGCGAAGCAAGGGAAACATCTGTTGCTTCAGTGGCAAGGAGAGCAACTTCAGAGCTACCGCGGGCGTTGGGGCCGGCACAAGGCTTCCACCCTGACCTCCCCCCCACCCCCCGATTTCCTGATAGATCGAATTATTTCAGCAGCATCTCCCCCCACACACCCACACGGCACCCCGCCTTCCCCTCGCACGTCACCTCCGCTCTGTTCTCCATCCAGCAAGCCTCATGCTG
>JANHGC010005062.1:92860-104225 GCA_027560395.1 Boaedon fuliginosus | reverse complement strand
TTTCTTATATTGTAATCTAAAACCAGCAAAAATTGATTGATTCTGCTTTTTTATTTTTAACTTTTTATTTTTACTTTATACATTAAAACTAATAAAAAAATTTCAAAAAAAAAAAAAACCAACATTCTCAAATTTGAATAAAATGTTCAGTTCTCTCTTTAAAGCATAAAAGAGCAACAACAATTATAGCTCAGGCTGCTGTAAAGAGGTTATTCTTTTCTTGTTGGCAATATTTTAACTCTAAAATATAAAGTATAACTCTAGCAGTAGAGCACTAAAACAATGTTTCTTAAACCAGAATAATAGTCCTTAAATAGTTTTACAGCATATACAGATATAAGCACTTAACCAAGTGAATAATTGTTTGTTGATATGTGTGAAATCGGCAGAGGTAGAAATTCCTTCTGCCTGCTGGGAAAAGGAGATTTCCCCCAATTTTTGTCCTACAGACATGTCAGATTAATCTCTTATCATCCCTTGCCAGTATGGCCAATCCCTGATGAATTAGATTCTTTCTTATGTGATATAGTCTTAACCTTCATCCCCATTTCTCCTCGGCAAACTATGCCTCTAGACATTATTTTTAGAGACTAGAATTATATTCCTGCTGAGAAGTTTCCTGACACTCTCTGGCGATTTATTACTTTGATTTGGATGCATACACAACTGGAGAAAGTCCAGAAGCACCATCTGTCCAGTAGAGGTCTTCTTGCATAAGCCAAGCTGCTCCTTTCCGTGTACATAGCCAAGAAAGCTGAATTGCTGGCTCCAACCTTACACTCAATGTTTTTATGGCCTTCTTTAACGAACAGCAAATGTTTCTTCTTTGTAGTCATGGTTTTATACATTGTCAATTTCCCATCAAGTCTGTACAGAAGCAAACTCTCTGTGTAGAATCAATCCATAGCAGTTGCCTTGTCAAGACAGAGAGCAGCCATTGAGCTTAAACCACCAGCATTTAACTGTGAAAAGCAACACCCTGCAGAAATTATACCCTTTCTAATTTAAAACATCTCTGCTGGAGAACACTCTGGAAATGACAATTATTTTTCATTCACTTACTGTATTATTTGGCTATATGACTGCTTTGCTAAACTTTCAAAGAGATCTCTTTCATTGTCCCAAATTTTAAACGCTGTTTTAATGTAGAAAAAGCTATTGGAGATGAATAAAGCTTATAGGTTTGCCTGTAGGAGATATTCCTTTTGCAGTTTTGAGTGAGGCTCCTGGCTATTATTAATTATCAAGAAGAAAAAAAATTAAACTAGAGCTTCTGGTGTTATTTTCTTAAGTGAAGGTCTGTATGCTTGGTTCCTCCTAGATTATTTTTTGTAGTTTATAATAATAAGTAAACAGTTGCAAGAGACAGTAAAATATTTCTTTTCAGCAGTTTCCTATTCTGAAATAGATTTGATTAATGGAAGATTTATTAGTGTATCTAGGAAAGGGCCTAGAGGGATAAATTAGATTGATGTAAAAATTACAAACTTGGCAACTTTGCTTTCCTTGTTAATGTAATTGAACTTCACAATGAAAGTTTACAAATCCCATATGGATGCCAATTCTGCCAATTCCTTTTGTTAGGATAGTGATGGATTTTCTAGTTAACTGGAATCTCATTTGGTTCACTAAAAAATTAATGAGCTACATGTTAAAAGGTAGCTGTTGAGGTATCTATTATGCCCGAAATTTTATGCAAATATTTATCCAGTTAACCATATATAATTTTCTCTTATGCTAACGTTTACCTTGAATGACTCCAGTTGGTGGGATATTCTGACTTTCCTGAGTTGGTATTAAGAAATAATGTCTGCTTTCCTTTAAATAAATGCTTGTAAAAAAGGCTGCAACTGATTCTGGCATGGAACAATCCCAAGGAACTTCAATGCTACCTACACTTACTTAAGGTTAAGTTCCCATAAACTCAGTAGGACCTATTCTGAGTAACCATGGTAATATTGCAAAAGGCCAGAACAATGGCTACCTCCCAAATATTTTTTAAAAATCAAAGGCAACCCAAATATGTATAATAGGCATCTGGCATATTCCAGGGCTCCCTTTGTGCATTACTCTGGACTTTTCATTAGAGGTTTCTCCAGTATTTACTCTATACTTAAGATGAATTTTACTTAAGATGAATTTTAGCAACAGGAGCCTCTGGACAAATATGATCCACTTAGGCACCACTAAGTTATTTCAAAGTGATTGAACAATTGAAATAAGAGGTGAATGTCTCTCTGAAGGGACTAAATGTATGTTTTATTAAGATATAGTACAGATTTTCTGAATTGTGTATCTTTCAAACATGTTGGGATTTTTAGTCCCAGAATTCCTAATTGATGTGGCTGTTGGTATCACATTCAGAAATTGTGTCCTAATGAAAAGTATCTGCTTGATTTATACTCTGTTTCAGCCATTTTTATATGCTGAAAATATATTTTTCTTGGGGTAGGGGAAAAGGATATTGAAACATGTCAAATGAAGCATTAGTCCAATGTGCTCACCAGCTTTAAGTAGAGAAATACAAGCTGGTAATTAATAAAATTGTGGATTTAATTTAGATTAAATTCAATGAGCAATTATTACACACGGTATGAAAAATCCAGATATTTCAAGTCCTTACTTCCTTTTTGCACACATCTAATGCAACCAATGATAAATCATAATTGGAAAATATTTGATGATTGAGCTGCAGGTTTCAAAGAAGGCCTTTGTTTCATATTTTATTTTTTAGAAATGTTTCTGTATGGTATACATCTTATGAAGATCAGTTCCAACTTTTGGGTGTCTCACACCAAGCATCGCTTAGTGAGCTGAATCTAAATTTCCACCAGCTCAGACATCAAGGGTTCTGGTAGTTGGATTATGTGCTAGAGATATAAATTCTGTTGAATGCTTTATTCTTTCTGTTGGTTTAAAACAACTTATTATGAAAGTTATTATTCAAAATGCTTTGGGAATTATACTGAAATCTCATAGCCTGCCTATGTGATATTAGTAGGTCAGCTTTCCAAACACAGAAGATGTGGGTATGCAGTCAGTAATATAAAAGGGTGCAGCATTCTTCAACTCTGCAAAGTGTTTTAAATAAGCTATAAGCTCTTCCACATGTGTCAGTACATCCCTCAAATACACTTGCTACTTATGCTGACATTCTTTGCAAGAGCATCACGTCAGGATTTTCACACCATTGCTTTGACAAAACTGGGACACAATCCCAGCCAAAGTATCTAGTAAAGATCTATTTTCAAATTTTGAGTAGTTTCTTAGAAAGCCTTTCACATCTCTGCATTTTGGAAAGCTAATAATCGGTAAGACATCCTTGAGTTCTGCAGAGTGGATAAACATTATCAACCGTCAGTCTTGCCTAGATGTTCCACCGTGTTTGGGCAGAGAGAGGGAGGGAATTTATCTGCAGCTCTTTAAAAAAACAATAAAAAGATACTTTCAATTTTTCTGCCTTAAGTTCAGAGAGTTGTAAGACATCTAAACAAATCTCTTTCCCTCTTTCCCAGCTGTTGGCCAATTAAAACTACTACATCTGGACATATTGCATCCTCTGTGACTGGCACAAAAATGTCATGATCAGCTCCATGTTGTTTTTAAATTAGGACTGTTGCAGTTTGGGTTCAGTTCATAGCTGCCATGCAATCCTTGGGGAAAAGCAAAGTTGCTTTAAGGAGCTGCAGACAACTCATTAGCTTGTGTCCTTGCCTACTGTGAAGTGCCTCTTCGGAATTAAATCTGAATCATTATCCAAACTTACTATTCATTATGTGTTCCTAAATCACATTTCTTCGGCTGAACTTGTGGGATCCGTATCTGTCTTTTCTTGACAGATAAAACATACTATATTGTTTTTTTGCAGCTGAGATTTCATGGGGCATGATTTGTTTTTAAAGAGCATCATATAGTCAGAGGATCAAGGCAAGCTTTCAGAGGCACATGATGAACTTTTATTTAGAAGGACAAAACCTAAATGCCTGTTGCCATAAAACTGAATGATTTCCATTTTTTAATATGTTTACAGTTGCATTTGACCACGCAGCTGGGCATATTCTGAATGACTTTGCTGTAATATTTTAGATTTTGCTATATTATTATTTTAGAATGTGCTAAAAAGTAAACTTCAGATGAAATGGTCAGATGTATAACTAATCTTTATATTATCATTATTTTTAGAACAAATGCATATATGCCTCCATGTTACCTGGGACAATCTTCTTTCTTTCAAGACTACAATTTATGAAAAATGCTGTAGTTATGAAAAGATCCACTTTATCAATATCTTGTGATCCAGGAGCATAAAATAACAGGAGTTCCCTTGTAATAAGAAACTTAAATGCTTTTCAGCTAAAGTCAATGGGACCCAAATTCTCCCTTTAGGAACAGAGAAATATAAATCAAACAATCCCTGATTTCTTGTCCTCAATATAACTTTAAATGTCCAAAGCAACAATTTGGTGTCTTGGCAGTAGAAATGGTGTGAAAAGAAATTGATCATATTGCTACTTCTCTTGAAGGTTGAGAGGCTGGCCCAATTTTCCAAACCCTCAACCCAAACTCTATTAAAACGAACAGCAGCTGATGGCCTGAAGATATCCTGCTGATTTAGTGGATATAAACTAGTTTCAATCCAGTAACATGGACACGGTTTAATGTGACATACAAATGTTGCTGCATCAATGTCAGTTAAAAAACTGAGTATGTGTGGATTTTTTAAAGCTGCATGAAATCAAAGCTTATGTTTACCAATTTAAAGTTTATTTAGGTTGGTACACTCAAAGACCTTTTGATGTGCACTGTAAAAGTCAATTAAATTTCATCAGCAATTTGGATTTTTACTTTAATCTTTCACACCACCCCTGCAATATATATATAGTTGGCTATCAAAAGTATTTTCTTCTACCTAGATGAAATAGGTTCCAGATTAAAAACACAGCATTGTTTATTCCTGCAGGAATTTGGCAGTTTATATGTACTTTTCTTTAGGTGCAGGTAACCTTAAGCAGGTTACCATGTGCTATGATTCAAGTTTTATAACTGTTTTTACTACAATCGTAAAGTGAGTCATTGTGATCATTAAACAAATCACATGGTCATTAAATGGTCATTGTGAATCCAGTGTATCCAACGGGCGTTTTTTGCTATTTTCTGCAGGAAAACAGCAAGAAAGTCACAAATCTTGATCACACAAGAAATGATTTGCTAATCTCTGCTCTCCTTGATAATTACTACTTGATGAATGTCAAAATGAGAAGGGAATGAATTATGCTTCAAAACAAAGATCAAATAAGCCCAAATTCTCAGAATGTGACATCTTGTACCATGTAATTTATGCTACCAATTGGATAACCTAGTTTATAATGTTATTGATTAGAAATTTGGTATCAAACTATTTACTAATGCTATCAAATAACAGGGAGAACAGTTGATTTTTCAAATGAAATATCATATTTCACCATTCTTGCATTTCTAAAAGGAGAAATTCCGTATTTGTACATCCTTAAATACACATTATTTGTTTTACTAATAAATATAGACACTTGAACTAGGGTATATTCTCGATACCTTTTGTTCTTCAGCTGTCTATTGCAGGAGTACCTAAGCAGACCAAGTTCTCATTACCCTTGGAAAGAGGTACAGTGCACGAAATGTTAAACATCAGTTCATAGGTTTGCAGAAGCATTTCCTTTTTAATTGATTTTCAAAGGTCCAACAATTTAGCATTTTTATTCTCATTCTTAGCACAGTAACTTCAATACATACATGGAACATTTGGCATTTCATTTTATTCTGGTAACATCCCTTGGCTTACGTCCATAGCAATGATCCAGCAATTTAGAAAGTTCCCAGAGGTGGGTGGGTAAGTAGAATAAAGCTTATAGCACCAATCTACTCATGGAAACTTCTCTTCTGGTCACTAGGCTCCCCATTTCTCCAAATTTTAAAAATATTTTATTACAAAATAAATTGAAAACAGCATGTTATAATTCATAGTGTCATTCCAGAGAACATCAGTTTTATTTCCAAGAATGCTTCTGTTCCTCCTCCCCACCCCTACTCCATAGGGCCTATAGGCAGGCTTTGAAAAGGTGAAAATGATGAATGCCTGGATGCCATGTTTCATTTGCAAGTATGACTGTTGTACCAAAAGAAAAAACGCAAGCTGAATTAGCAGAGCGCCTTTTAGATAGGCTGGCTGGGAGCAGTCTAATCTGTTGTTTTCTTGTAAGCAAATAAAGTTATTAAATTTATATTTACTAAATGCATGTATTATGGATGCTCTGTTCATCCCAGGGAAGAGCTTTTTTATTTAAAGTATAGGTATATTTCTGTCATGCTAGTTATTTTGGGAGAGTGTTCACAAATGCTTCCCAAATTCAACATATGCTTGTGCTCCCAAAATTTGGCTACCTCTGATTTTTGTGAATAAGAACATTAGTTAGTTGTTATTATCACTTCAGTGGTTGTCTTAGTCTAGCATAATCTAGCAGAACACTATTATCATTCTTGGCCTTGCAATTCTACACAGGCTTCCATGCAAGTAGACTGAGGTGAACTCGGTAGGACGTGCAAGAAGTAAAGATGAGTAAGAGTGGGTGATGCTTTTGCTTTCTTTGAAGGGTGTGTGTGGGGAAATAAAGATATGATTAATAGCTCTGAATCAGTTGATGGGCTCCTGGATGCCTTAATAAAATACACAGGTATCTTTTCCAAAATGGTTGAACATATTCAAAGATATGAACAAAAGATAAAGCAATAGATGTATAAATGTAGGACATGTGGAAATAGGATTCATACTGAAATTATTCCCACCTTTCTATCTTTTGCAAAGAGCAAGTGTGTAACAGGGTGAATACCTATTTTGGAAGGAGCAAATTTCAGACTGAAGACGCTGGTACCCTTCCGTAAGTGAACTGCACATCCCAACAGTAACTTGGGAAATACACAACTGTCCTCCACTCATCTGATTATGATTGCATCAGCTGGCATAATTAAGTAGGCAAGTAACATGTAAAAGCTGACTGACAAAGAAAATGATTTAATTGGTGTCCCAGAAGAATTTACTAGACCTCGTCCCTTCAATATACAACTATTATAAAAATATATCCACTCTAAGTTTACTATAAAATACAAAGATAGCCCATACAGACAAAAATATTTGTTTAATTTGAAACCATACATCAATCTGCACTGTGTGTAATATAGTGCAAGACTGTAAAACAAGGGTGCCTCAAGTCAGGCAACTGTTCTGAATAAGACCAGTTTCCTTCATTTTTTAAAAATGAAGGAAAAAAAAACACCAAATCTCAAGAACCTCTTGTTAGGTACACCATTATGCATCTTTCTCCTCCTCTGAAATGTCTAACCATCTTCTTTAGGCTCTGCTGTTAATGTCACAGAGATAAAAGCTATTTTGTAATTAGATCATAGTCTGGGGAAGTCAAAAACTGCAATGGCTCCTTCTGGATCGCACTGCAACAAATTTCAACTGGAAGTGAATCTACTTCCCAATCCATTCAACATGGTTACTGTGGTTATTACTGTATATAATGGGAGAAAGTTAGTTTGAGAGAAAACAAAAGAAAGATCATCATGGATGCTACCTTAACAGTCTTTAGTTCAAATTAAACCTCATATATGAGTAATGGATTACAAGTTCATTAACAGCTGTTGATGTTACTTCACATACATAAACCATGAGGTTGCTTCCAAACTAAACTCTTTATTTCAGAAGCACGAGAGGTTTTAAAGGCTGCATCCAAATTTGTCTGTTTTCTTAAACAGAAACCATGCTCCAAAAAGCATTTGTAGGATGTCATTTGCCTATCATTCAACTCAGACTGAAAAAAACTCACAGTATTAACACTCTAAGAATTATATTTTTTAGAATCAAATGTACAATAGCTTCTTTAAGTAGCTGTCTGAACAAACACCACACATCACACAAGAAAAAGTCAACTGTCTGAATCAGTGTTTACTTGAGCAAAACCTTGTAAGGGTACACTATACTCAGTCTTATTTTAAAGAAGTTGATTAGATTTTTATACAACATAGCCCCTGTCAATTTAAAACAGACCCACTGAAGAATGGAATGAAGAGTTGGAAATGCAACATTTCAGAACCAGACTGTGTGTGTTTTCAACTTCTTTTCCGAAGAAGACCTCTCAGAATCTGTGTCTTCAAACTCTGCTCTGTGCCTTTTCTGCCGTCCATGGTTTTGTGAGCCATCACTGTCTGCGGGATGCAATTCAGCAACCTCCTCTTTCATGCTCATGCTGTGACTGGAAGAGTCTGTTGCGGACAGGCAGCATTCCTTATGCAATGATGTGCATGTCTGCACAAAGCTGCTGCCTTTATCAACATTTAAGTGTAATTGTCTTCCTTGACCCAGCGCCTCCTGCTCTCCAAAATTCTGTCCATTATTAAGGTAAGGAGAACAAGAGTGTATATGGCCATTACTGTAGTTTGTACATGAATTGTCAGTGTTCCTATCCTCATTGTCATCTGTTTGGTTTCTAGATAAATTTCCAGATGTGTTACCATTGGCAGGAATAGAAAATGAATCCTTAGAAACAGCCAGTGGGTTGTGGCTGGATGTTGTTTGACAATTCTGGCTATTTTTCTGTTCCACAAATCCTGAAGGTTGATTGCATGACTCTTCAACGCAACTAAATCTTTCTTTGCAAATGGCTTTTCCGTTGAGCTTCTTAGCTTCCAAAGAATGCTCTATAGATCCACCACTCCCAGTAGCCTGGGCTAGGGTTTCCTGGTTTTCCACTGGTCGTTGATTATCACATTCATGTTCTTGAACATTTCTAGAAGTTTCTGCTGGGTTACAATCCTTGAAAATGTCTTTGTTACAGCTTTCGGTAGCAGAAGAATCTTGACTGCTAAGAGCTTTTCTGCTAGTTCCTGGTCTTCCTTCACTTTCTCCACCTCCATATGAAGATTCACCATCTTTATTAGCTGCATAAGACATGTAATGAAGCCAACGAAAAGCTTTATAGAGCTTCCTATCTACCGATTCACTCTCAGAGCAAGGAAAAATCTTCTCTTTACGGACCTCTGGATTTCCGGCACTTCTTTCAGGTGATGAAGCTGGGGAAGCAGAGAGGTCATCCACTTTGATTTGGGGATAATCATAAAGGTCTTCACCTACATAGGTACTTGTGTTTCCTGCATTTGCACTAGTTCTTTCTTCCTTTTGTGGCTTTTGTCTTTGTCTACGTCTCTGAGCATTGCGCTGCCTGGTTAAGGCACGTCTCTCATTCAATTCGTCATCATCTTCTGTGCTGCTGCTACTGCTGGAGCTGCTTGAATCATTCTCTTCAGGACTAGGCGACCTTGGTCTTGGGAAAAGATCAGCATCCAGCTCGGTCTCACAGGTATTTTCATCAGAATCAGATTCATTGGAAAGGGCTAGGAGGCGTTTGTCTTGATATCTCCTAAGGGCAGATAACCGTTGCTGGCGAGAAGCTGCAGCTTCTCTGGGTGATGGAGAGTCAGTGGATCTCAAAGTTCCCAAGTTATAGGCAGGTTCATCAGATTCTTCTATCATATGAGGTGGGGAGTGACGTAGAGAAGTAGAAGACTCAGATTCACTATAGCCAGAACGTTCACTTACTCCAGCATGGAGCTGCAGGATAGTACTTTCACTGAGGTCACTGTCAGAGTCAGAACTCCACCCCTCAATTTCTCGGCGGACCAAGGAGTCAAAGAAGGCCATCATTCGTGGGTCCTCTTGGACTGATTGATTGGCATAATCATGAGACAGGCCACTGCCACTATTCAATACAAGATTAATGTACTCCTCATGTGTATAGAGACAACGTGAATCATCTTCAATTTTACCATCAAGATCTCCCGTACCACCTGGTTGTCGATAAGGGCTCCAAATCTATAAACAAATAGAAAAAGTCACTTTATACCCTTACCACATATAACATCAAGACATTAAAAAATTAAATAAGCAACTCAAATTAAATATCATAATGATTTTAGAGAAATGGTACTGATGTGGGGAGCCTTGGAAGAACACTTATTTTAATTCCATTCACTAAGTGCATTCACACAAAAATTTTTCCCACACCTGAACTGGAGGATTCAGGATTCACAACTCACAAAAATGTCCGAAACTAGAAAAGAAACAAGACTACGGTGCTCTATTTTGATGCAATAAGTGTCTACTGGTGGGACGGGGTGGGGGTGGGGGAAGGAAGAGTACAGAAAGGATGACTAAAAATGCCTAGCTATGTAACAATCTAGGAACAAACCAAGATACTGGTTTCCCAGGAAACTAGCATTACTTGTATGAAGAAATATGACACTATGCTTTATGAGATTACATATAATATTTCATTTAGCAATTGTAGACATTCCTATACTACAAGATGAAAAATGAAAAAATATTATTAGTTGAGAAATGTATTGGGCATTTCTTCAGCTTCAAGGAGAAAATTTACTATGGTTAATTGTGCAACTATTACTTTCACAGCTATTATAAAATAAAACCTTTATAGGTCTACTAGCTGATTACCTGGCCTTGCTCGGGTTTTTTTTTAAGTATATTTGTGCCACAGAATTTGCGGGCCTTCTTAAGCCCCTGGTGCCCCCTCCCACATTTTCCCTCCGGCCAGGCTGGTCTGAGGAAAGTCAGCCAAGGCTTGACAGAGTATTTTGAATATTTTGATTCTCATTAAAATATACATTAACAATACTTTAGTCTTTTTCCTTCTATGGAATTGACAAGTTACCATTGGCGTCAATATTCAGTTCAACACTGCCCTCCTGCTGTCAACCTTTTCAAACTTAACCAGCTTTTATCTTAATAGATTAAATTCCTCAGCAATATTGGTCTGCAAGAAAAGTTCTCTGTTTTTTGCTGTTTGCTGCACACTCCATTTTACTTCAAAGCTCTTTTGAAAATATTGCCTTTCACTGACAATTTTTGTTTTAAAAAATCCTTCCATCAAGCCAAACCAAATTTATTATTCAAGCAGGGCACAAACTCAACTTTGTTTTTTCTTCACATTAGATTGAAACAAACCTACATTAATATGCTGTCTAAAAGGAAACATAAGCACTAGATACATTTGCTGAGGAAGAAATTATTACAATTGTGAAAGGTCCTGGTATAAATTAGATTTAGCTATATTTCTTTTCGCCCCTTATCTCAAATTTAATTTAATTTCTTTGTTTTAATATTTCTTACTCCTTTTCTGTGATTTCCATAATACTACAGGGCTCACTGGAAAAGTAAAAGATAAGGAGTGGAGATATATATATATACATATATATATATGTAAGTCTTGGTGTAATCGGGTCTTTTCCCGTGTAGGCTTGAGAATATCAAAGCAAC
>JANHGC010005062.1:27877-42815 GCA_027560395.1 Boaedon fuliginosus | reverse complement strand
CACCAGCAGAGAAGAATTTCGGGGATTTCCATGGACGTTCATGAAAACCCGACCGATCTCACTGACAGTCCAGCCACTCTTTGAGTTTCTTGATCAGAGTATTATTTTCTGCCTAATTATTCAATCTGGTGCTGATCACTGCTTATCTAAATATGGGCTTCTGGAGGGGATGTGTCTTTTTGTTTTCTTCCTAGGAATTTAATTGTTTCTTTCGAATGAGGTGTAAACGCGGTTTATTAATTTCTTAGTATGGTTTACATGTCTATTGGATGGCTGATTTAATGAATTCCAAGCTTACATAAATTCCATAGCATTTGGGGATTTAGCTTGGTTTAAGAGTAATGGACACTGTAGAAAACAATACATGAAGATTAATAAACACTATGAGACAATTTGTTTAACGGCTTTCATTAAAATCCAAGTTGATAACGATACTTTCCAAACAAGCACATTCCATAGCTATAGTCATCAAGATTCTCTCCTGACTCATATTAATTTTTTAAACATAATCTTCCCTGCACTAATGTTGTGCCATCTAGGTTATAACAGATTATTTGTATGCTGTAGGTGTTGCACAGCATCCTGCACTATTTTACACTACCCCAGAACATTTACTAAGATCCGGACTGCTAACATCCTATCTTCAACTACATCAGTCTAATTGCAATTATGAAGCTGAGTTGGGGATAAGGGTAGCTTGCTTTGTATCAATTCATGTATTTGTGGCTGTGAAGGAAGTTATGAACTGGAAACTGCAGCACAAAACAGGAATGAAAATTTGTTCCTGTAAAAGAGCAAAAGGGGACAATAAAAATTTAAATAGGAAGTGAAAAAAATCTATCAAGGAATGTTGCTAGTTTAAGCCACCCTTTTTAAACCATGATTTGGTTTGTAATAGCTCACAAGTAATCATGTTTACATCTCTGCCCTCCAAAGCTTTAGTTAGTAATTGATGCAAATCACTTTGCTAACGAGAAACATAGAAACAAAATAGACCATTGTAGGGTTATTTGACAACACTAGAATAACATGTTTCTGCCATTACATTAGCAATGTATCTCCCGTCTTGTTCTAGCTAAAATAACTAAGGGAGCTAGGAACACTAAAAGCTGACAATAAATTATGCATGGTAACCAAACACCGAAAGATGAATAGGGCAATATTTCTCAACCTTGGCCATTTTATGAACAAATGGACAAGGTTGAGAGACACTGGAATAGAGTCTTTATTAACAAAACAGTGAAATCCTTTGAGAACTGTCAAGTGAGCCCTGTTGTATTCAGTGGTGGCTTCTTCAGATGAAGAGAAGACCTGATTGACCTCATGGTAGAAAAGCGGCTGCAGGCTCACTGGCACGATTGGTGATCCGCTCTCAAATGCTGCTGTTTCCTCAACAGAAAGAACATTGTACCTCACGAGTACCGGAAACACTTTCCCATCCAGATGAAAGACCACAATTCCCACGACGTGCTCCTTCTCTGCACTGCGTGTCATGCGCTGTCTAATTACTATGATAACCATCTCAAACAACAACTGGCTGAAGAATTTGGTGCCCCTATTGGTTGCGAGGAGGGCGTCCGCTTGCTCGAAGATCCCACCCGCAGATTAGTCCGTTCGGCAGCTAGAGCGCTTGTGAATGCAGACAGCCTACCTGCTGCCAGGAAGGAAGAACTGTTGCAGCTGATCAGGGATTACTTTGCATCTGACACAGTTTCCCCAGAGATGGTGCAGGAAGCAGCTGGACTGGAAACCAGGTACAGTGGCTTAGATTAAGGGTTGATTAGATTAAGATTTTGATTACGATGCATGATTATTGCCTGCTTGTTTGCAATGTTTTACAGGTTTCTGTTTCCTGGGCCCAATTATCCAACTTTGGAGACTGCTAGTGGAAAGGACAGCAGGCTTAGGCTTGGGAAAATCATTCTAGGGTTTGGCTTGTAATAATGAGTGGAATTCCAGGGGAAAATGAGAGACTTAATCTAAAAAAGTAATGAATAGGTTCAGACCATGAAGAAGATTAAAAAAGTCATCATGATTTCCCTAAGTGGCATCAAATATGGATTTGACTTTTTTTCTTAGATCTTCAAACAGTAAAGTAACAACACCCCACACCCCCAATGCTTCCATTTTAATAACTATTGACAAGAACAGTTCTAGCCAATGAGCAAGGTGGCTAAATCCCTTTCTGAAGGCATTTGGTTCCATTCTTCTTGCCATCTGATATTCCAGCACCTACACTCGGTTCTCATTGAGCTGTTTGGGGATTTCCATTCAAGGAAATCCTTAATTGGAGTTTTTCTTTATTGCACTTCTGTAAATATTTGGGGTTCCATCTTACTGACAATTCCCTCTCGTGTAGGAATCCTCCTGTTTAGCTATATAAAGAATCATATTGGGACAAGCATGTATGTATTGCACTTCCAAGATTCCTGGTTGCTGTGACCTCTGAAAGGTTCTAGATTAGAGGATGCTGTCCGTCTTCATCTAACATCAGATTGATTTACCATGGCTTTCCTAGTGGGATGATGGCCTTTGGAAAAGGCTCAGTGTTTTTATTAGCAATGCTTCTGTCTTTCAGTCTACTTCCTCAATGTTTAGTAAATACGATCAATGTCTTTAATGTTCTCAAGCCTATAAAGTCCTTTTTGAAGTGGTACAACTATAAATAAATAATGGAATAAATGTAAATGTTTGGCATCCTTCAAGCCTGTGCTTTCCCAAACACCACCTTTCTTCATCTTTTTCCCCAGGATTTTTAATGAGAACTACGTGCCACATGGCTTGAAAGTGGTTCAGTCTTTTGCTCAAGGGGGCTTGTATTCTCTCATGGGGCTGGAGAAACGTTGGCGCCAGCACTTCTTGGATGTTATGCAGCCCAAGCATCTCCCAGCACAATGGTCTGTTGATCATAATCACGACAAGTTAACCAAGAAATACGGGGAGACTCTCCAGATTGAACTTTCATGAGGATGAAACGATGAAACTGGAAAATATAACTGAGACTTACTATTTTCCTTCCTCCTCGTGTTGGGATTAACAAGATTCCCCCCAGACAGTTACATTGTGAAGGAAATCTCACCAGCATTGCCGGTTAAAACTATTTCAAGCTAAAAGGTGGTTTTAAGTCTTTTTATTTGTTTTGAATTACAATTTGAATGTTTGTTCTCTAAAGATCTCTAAAGATCGCCATAGCCATAACTTCTTACGGCTATGGCGCTATAGCCATAACTTCTTATGGCTATCGTCTTAGGAAAGACTTTTTGTACATATGCGGACCACTTCTAGCCTTTCAGATGTTGCTTCTGAAGTGCAGTACTGCACTCACTGTTTGTCATCATTGGCACGTCATGGACACAGAAGACTGCATGAAACATCTGGAGGCTTTTCAGGCTTCCATCTCTGTTTTATCTTGAAGGTACCATTAAGGGGGAAGAAGAGCATCAGGTGGCGTGTGTTTTTTAAAGTGAATTTATTTGTCTAACAACAATTATATATCATTCATATTTAGCTATTAAAACTCATGTTAGACCTATTCCAGCTTGGTCCTTCAGGAAAGAAACACTCTCAACTCCATTTGTAGCAAAAAGTTGACTTTTACTAAAAGCCAAGCGATTACAGTTATGCAAAGCCAGAACTAAGAATTTGCCTGCAAAGATTCTCTAGTTAACTTTCCCTTCTTGTGTCCCATCCCCCTGGTATCACCCCATTGTCCAGCCACATTAGAAGAATATGTTTTGGTAACAATCCTTGCTATGGTTGGATAGATGGATGGGTGTTACATTCCATTCCCAGGACAGCAGACTCAGGATGTCTCGGGAAAGACATTGGGACAGCATGAAGATCACTTTCAGTTTCCCCTTCCCTTTCCCCTTTTGGTTTCCCCTTCCCCCTTCCCTTGTCTTCCCCCAGCTCCCTCCCCCAAAAGCTCATGGCAGTCTGGCAACTAGCAAAGCACAACTGTGAGCGAAGGATGGCAGCTCTGACAACTCATTGGATAACTTGAAGGTATTCCTTATCTCTCACCTCATCTACACATGTGGCCCAAGGATGAAGAACAAGGGAGCCAAAGGCTTTTTTCAATCTTTTATTGTTTCCTGTGTGATGGAAGTTTGCATTGTTTTAGTTCTATTCTGCTGGAATATAAAACACACAAAATTTTTCAGTAAAATGATCCTAGTGGTGTTATTCGGAACTCAAAAAGTGTCCTTTTTCAGTTTGGCAATTTCCTTACATTGTGTATCTCTGATCCTCTACAAAAGAACATTGAATTTGAAATTTGTGTTGGTAGCTGCTTCTGATAGGATCCTTACAACTTGGATGAAAAAGTTAGTTTTTACTGAATCCAGCTGGGCATTTACCACCCTAGATTTTAAGCAGATGGCAATATGATAGAATGTGATAACTGGGAGTATGTCTTTTGATATTATCTGGTACTCATTGAGCTTGTGGAAACTGACAAAGTGGCTAAGATTCCCTGTGGCATCAGTGCTGTTACTTCTAAGTTGGATTCATGCCCTCTTGACTGATTTGGTCTGTGAAGAAGATGAAAGTATTTGGATGCAAGAGCTGGCGATGGCTTCCTTGAGAGAGCTTCTGATGGTACTAGCCTTGAAAAAGGCAATCCAGCCTTATTTGACACAAGTGCGCTCTCTTCCAACTTCTCGCAGCTTCAGAGGATCCTAGATGAAACACATTATCCAGATCCCATTTACTCTTGATTCAGACCTGGAGAGACATAACATTGTGTCAAGCTTTCAACAGGAGAATACCAACCCCGCAAAAAAAAGATTCATGAATATCATTAACTAAGTTTACTCTGAAGAAAGTAAAGAGCTAATATAGAGAATCTTAGGAACCAAATAAACCCCAAAACTAGCGTTTATTTATTAGTGAATGTATTTATTATTAGTGAATTCACTTGGGCAGATTCTCTACATTTCTAAGAGCCACAGGAATCTCTTGTTTCCGGAATGTCAGGCTGAAGATCTTTTAAACTTCCTCCCCTTTCCTTCCCAGACTTGGAGAATTCACATCTATTCACTTTGGTGGATGTTTTATTTAAAGGATAGGAATGCAAGAAGTGTTCTTCTGGTATTATAATACAAGTAATACATTTAGCAACTATTTTCATAATCTTTTGCAGTTGTGGCATTGATTTCAAAATAACCTTTTTACATAAGGTGAAGTAAGGTCATAAACATAACTGTGGTTTCACATAGTGACCACTCTTCCTAATGACTAGGCTACCGGTCCCAATTGTGGTTGCTAAACAAAAAATTACCTGTTCAACCGTTCTGGTCTTGTTTGACTTTTCATGGTATCTCACTGGGCCACCTTACTGGGCATGGGAGTTCCAGGCACCATTTTCCAGTCACTCTATTCCTTCCTTAAGTAGATAGTTGGTCCCTCAGTAATAGTGGGGAAAGGAAAATCAGGTTGGTGGGTTAGGGAAGGGGTCCCCAACCTTCAGTCCATGGCCTGGTACCCGTCTGTGACCCATCGTGAACTAGGCCACTGCCAGTCCACAGAGCTGGAAAGATTGGGGACCGCTGGGTTAAGGGATGATGGTGCTAGGACTCAGAAATGGGCCTTAGTACCAAGTACTTCTCCCTGTTAGCACTTTTACAAGGCAGTCAAGACTATTTTTGGAACAGGAATTTGGATGTTAGGTCTCTTGGTGTTCAACTGATTAGGTGGTGCTATCTATTCTAAATGTACTGTTTTGGGGGTTTTTTTTTGTTGGTTTTGATATTTAGTCTAAATTGTCATAAGTTAGGTAGATGGAATAAAAGTGCTTGTAATAAACAAATAATGAATAAATAAGTTAATTACCAATGTTTGCATCTTTCATGCTCAGACATTTGCAAATAAATTAATATAGCAAGGAAAAACCTATAATAGGGACCCTTTGTTGGACATCCAATTTTCTATATGCTACTGGATTTTTTTTAATAGAATTGCTTTTGGTCATATACGCCCCAATTTGTTATCTAATAATGCCTATTCACCGTTTAAACATCCAGGCCTCCCTGGAAGTGTTGATGCTGGCAAAAAAAGAAAAAAAAGTTCAGTTGAAAATTATAATTGGATCCATGGAAAATGCAGAGGTGCCTCTGTTCTTCCCAAGCAGATATTCAGCTGCTGTCAAAAGCCCTGAGAGAAATGCCATGTGCAAGCAGTTGGGACAGATCATCTCGGAGGGTGATGACAATGCCTTTGTGAGCGATCTAGCCTTTTCAAATATAAATTTAGTGCTTCTGGGTCTTGAAGCTTACCAGAATTGTACAGACATATGATGTGATGAAATGCTGTGTGAAATATTTGATTTTTTTTCTAAAGAAAGAAAAAAAAAATCCACAAAGAGATTATTGGAGAAAGTTACTTTGTAGTGTGGGTGCGGAAGATGGTGGTGGGAAGTGGTATAAATCTATTATTCTCCATACTCACAATGCACTGTAAGGTCTAATGTAAATATACTGCTTTTTAAAATGTGCTAATACAGATTTCATTCATCATAAATACTTTTAAGTGTCTTAATGTTAGTTTTAAATTAAAGCTTTTAAAACAATACACATACTGGTTTATTTTTTCCTTTTCACTGGGTTCATCACTACCCAGTTTGGACAAAAAGAAACTTTTCGTGAGAAACAGAAAGGACACTGCTACATCCATAGCTGCTCTAAGTTTTTAGGATGGATAAACTGTTTTATACAGAAATATATGCATGTACTACTTCATATATCTCTTTTCAACACCAAGAACAACAACACAAGTTTTTTTTCCCTCACCAAGACAATATTAGAAGCACAAGATTTTTTCCCCAGTTCCTCTGCGTATCTGAGTGTTGATTTTGGTTTTGGTTTACCTTCAAAATTTGGTTTAATCTTGTTGCTAAGTGTCCTATCAATGAACCACTAGATGGCAGAATCCTACAATGGATGCAAGGAAAAATCCAGACATGAAAAGAAAAGAACATCCTTCTCTGGTCTTGAATAACAGAATTGGTAAGGCCCCTGGAGATTCAACCCTCTGCTCAAGCAGAGACCCTATACTATTTCAGGCAAATGACTGTCCAATTTCTTCTTAAAAAACCTCCAATGGCAGAGCATCCATAACTTCTGAAGGCGAGCCATTCCACCAGTTAACTGTTTTCACTGTCAGGAAATTTCCCCGTAGTTCTAGGTTGCTTTTCTCCTTGATTAATCTCCATCCATCATTTCTTTCCTTACCTTCTGGTGCTTTGGAAAATAGGTTGACTTTACATCCCTTCTTTGTAACATCCCCTCAGGTATTGGAACACTGCTATCATGTCTCCTTTAGCCCTTACCTAAGTTATTTTTTCTTTGTTTTTCACCTGCCAGACCACATTCAATTAAGCATATGAGATCTGGCTGCCAAGTTGGTTGTGTGAGAGAAGCTCTTCCAAATATGTGTGGAGTAGAGGACTTTTTGAGGAATAAGACAATGCCTTTCCCCCTTAAATTCCATCCTCTGAAATCAAATAGTCCTCTCAGATTTATAGACTGACATTCTTATTGCCAATTTAACTAGAAGAATTTAGCTTTGGTCTTAAGGAGTAGGAAGGAGAGAGGAAATGATTGCTCAGCCCAGAGACAGTTGAAAGTGTGAGAAAGAGGCCCAAAACAGATCTGCCTTAATTGTGTCATATGTTAAAAATGGGTTAAAAATGGGTTAAAAATGGGTAACATTTTTTGTTATTTACATTTCTTTATTTACCATCATGATGTTGACAAGAACTTCCCTCTCTAAGTGATGCAGTTACTAAGTGAGTCACATTCAATTTTACAACCTTTTTTTGCTGTGGTTAAGTGAATCACATGGTCATTAAGGGAATCTGGCTTCCCTCGTTGGCTTTGCTTGTCAGAAGACCCTGGGAATCCTCATAAATGGCAATCATATAATCTTGAGACTCGGCAACCATTGTAAATGCATGCCAAGCACCCAAATTTTGATCACATGACCATGGGAATGCACATGACTGTGGGGGGCCATCCGAGTACTGATTGTAAGTCACTTTTTTAGTTGAAGCTTAGATCAATAGATTACTTTGTCATGGCCTCTAAACATATTAGAATTTTTGTCCAATATTTTTTAACCTTAGGGCATTTCCAACACATGTGGTAATATGAACCAGGGATTTTCTTATACTTCCAACATTTCACCTGATTATTTTTTTCATATTTGCTAATTGAACTAGAGAGTAGTGCCATCTATAAAACATTTTATATAAGTTTTCCTTGTATGCCACTGATAAAGTTAATTTTAGATTCCTATCCCATAATTTTTGCCAACATGACCCTTGAAGCAGAAGCAGGAATGAAGGTCCATGAAAAAGGAATTTGAATGAATTGTTTCCTGCAAATACCACTCCCTTTCATTCCTTTTTATGCTTTAGGGGAGTGGCCATTCACCGATCACCTGTGGCCTTATTCTCACATTGCCCCCTTTTCTTTAGTTGGTCATGTCTCTCAGCAGCTCTGTACATGCTTGCACTGGAAATCGGCTCCAGCTGTTCTGCCTCAGAGCTGTCAGATTCGGAAAGCTGCTGATAACAAGGAGGCGGCCCTGGTCCCATCTCTGCCGCAGACACAGAGCCTTCTTCCAAGTCTTCCCTAGAGTCCAAGCCTGGCCCAGATTCCTCCCCAACCTCTTCACTGTTTGAATCTGCTGCCATTGGCTGCTGACGAGCCACAACAGCATATAGATTTCTCCAGAGAACTAGGCCTTTGTATAATGTTTCAAAACAAAGTATGATTAATTTGAACCTGGTCATTTTTGCCTCAAGTAAAGGCACATTTGTTTGATGTCCCATTTATTTGTTTTCTTCACTGTTAATTTACTCCACGGTAATAAGTGGCATTTCTGGAATCCCTGCAGTGCCTTGACCTGAGCTACCTCTCAGGGATAACATTAATGCTAATCGCCTTCTCCCCAGGTGTGCAGTGTTCTGCTGTCATCTTTTTGCAGAGTTGTGAGGTTCTGCTTCTTATGGATGTACTCTCTCTGCAAAAGAGGAATGACTCACACGAAAAGGCCTGCATGTAAAAGAAGCATAAAGTTAGCTTTAGGTTTGTCAATTCCAGGACTTTTTTCTGGTTCAAATTAAGCTCTCAATATCCTCATCAAATTGCTTATCTGCTATTCATTTCTCCAGTCTTGCTGTGTCCATTCTTTGCCAGCACTTTCCTAATATGCAGCTGGGCAATGTCAGCAGATTGTATATGTGTGTGTGTGTTTACTGTTTCTATGATTCATAGCTATATATCTAGCTCTGTTAACTTGATCTGGCAATCCTGCCTATAGCTAACAGACTGAGAGTTCATTTTGTGCAAAGTGTATCAGACAGAGATTATTATCTTCCTAACAGTTGCCAAGATTTGATGAGATTTTGATCTGAAAAAGGATCCCTTAGGGTCAGAGCTGGGTAGTTGTCTATTTGTGCAAATCCCTCTGACTGGCAAGTGTCCCTTTTCCACGTTTCAAGCAAGGCTGAGCTTCATTTTGCAGTTCTCACTGCTTCACTAGGAACATATGGCTTGAGTTTGAGAACAGTGGGGGGGGGGGTCAGAAATTATTGGATTCCTTTATATAAATGCTTGAGAACTTTCCAAAAATCTCTCCTTCAGGAAATAAAGCCAAAACTTACTGAAACTCTCCTTTACCATAGAAGGCTTTATTTTTTAACATTTTTGTACATCCATATCATGAGCTAAGATTTATTAAATTAGAATGACTGTTAAAACTGAACAGTTACTTTTTTTTAAAGACCGCTGTATAGTACCTAACACTAAAATGAAGGGGGAAAGCAATGGAGACTCCTACAATCTGATTTCTTTAGTTCTTTTTTTAAAACGTTTAAAAAGGTGCTATTATTAGTGTTTTGTTTCTTTTAAAATGCCAACATGTAACATCTATTTATTTACAAAGGTCCCCAGATTAATGGTGATGCATAGTCACTCTAAGCATTTGTGTTCTATGGTTTTATGTCAATTTCTGGCATTATTTTAAAGGTCCAAAAAAGATGCCATCAAATTTATTGTACTGTCACAGTGGACGCTGGGATGGGGATGGGATTCTGGACATTGGGTGTTAGGATGGCCTGCTACTTTCCCCTGCTGTTGCCTTGGATGATCCGGGGGCTTCTGCATTTGAAAGCAGTGTGTCTGTATGCCTTTGAGTCAGTGATGATTCCTGGGGATTGCCTGAACTCTAGTTTTCTTGGCAAGACTTCCGAAGAGTTTTGCAATTGCCTGCTTCTTAGGGCTGAGAGAGACTGAGTGGTCCAAATGAGTGAGTGAGTAGCCCACTTGCTTTGTGCCTAAGAAGGACTAGAATTCACACTCTCCTGGTTTCTAGCAGACCACGACACCAAACTGACTCTCTAAAGTTAATGCAGTACTGAATCTGATTTCACTTTAATTTCAACAATAAAGACTTTCAGATTTGGGCTTTTCACACAAATAACAATGGATTAAATTGCTGTTTCCTTTTTCTGTTTTGCCCATATGCTGCCAAAAAAAAAAAAAAAGGAGCATCTCTTTTAAATGGCTGATGATGATGAGTTGGGAAAATGGAATGAAAACTCTTTGAAAGAGATAGCTGTGAAATTATTTTACCTGGGACCGAAGCAGCTATTTGAAAAGCATCCTGGAGGAAAAAATATGTCTTTTGACAACTAAAATGTAATAATTTCATAATCAGAAGTCTTCCTTCCCAACATGCCTTGTACAATTTATCATTATTAGTTCAATTCCACTAACCATATATCGCAGCCTGTGGCGACTGCTTTTCCTCATCATCACTCAAGCCTCACAAAGGTAGCATCTACTTAAGTATAGGGTGCCAATCAGTGCTGTTATAATTTGTTGGGCTGTTGTAATTTGTTCCAAATTTAGCCACTGTCCAAAAACAATTGATGCCATTGTTGACTTCTCCCAAACAGTTGTGATCTCTATGTGCAAATCTCACTATTCTGTAATCGTTTCCAATTCTTTGTCTTCAATTTATTTATTTAGCGTATGGCAAATACATAGACTTATAGTAGTTCAAATGTTAAAGCTCTTGATGGACATTCGGACACAATGAGATGGATATTTGTCTAGGAGCACCATAGTCACACTGAGGGGTAGAGACAAGGCTCCACTTAAACAATGAGTCTTGGCAGACACCATACTGGATATGGATCCTGTTCAGAGTTGACCAATGCTGGTGAGGAAGGTCAAAACCTGGCACCTTTTGTGTAGGGTCATCTATGTAACTGCCTGCATCTAGGCCTTCAGCAGCTGATTTGGCTTTCCACTGTGTGTTGATGTCAAAGTTGTTAGATAGCTGTTAATTGAGTTGTAATTTTGTTGTACTTCTTCACTAAGGCTTCCTGCCTTCGTAGAGCTGGTGTGTAATGTGGCTCAGGACAGAGGGCCATTTTGTTTATCCACTGCCATGTATTTAGAGAGCCAGGAGTTCTACAAAGATGTCTGACTGCCAACTGTCGTTAACTGCCAATTCTTCAATATAGTCTGGCTACCCATTGTTGCTAGTTATTTGATTCACACTTCCATGATATTCAGGGTGCACCACAAGGAGGCGAACTAGCATCATACCCATCTTCAATATTATTGCCTCTTGGAAAGGCTATTCAATCAATGAAACATAGTTTATTTTCAATGACAATAATGTCTAGTGTGTTGGGTATCAATCAGTCTCAATTTTAAAACCATATAACTTTTTTTTGCTTCTAGTAATTCTTACTGAGTCTGAATCTCTACTTTTTATGTAAACTGACAACATTTTTCAAACTGTTTACTAGCACCTTGAATTGGATGGAAGCAAACTGGCAACCAATGCATCTTGCAGAGCAATGGTGTAATCATGTACTGAATGAAGGTGCACAAAACTGCCCACACTACAATATTTTACATCAGTGCAAGTTTCTGCATGCTCTTCAGATGTAGCCCCATGTTGAGCCCATGACAGTAATCCATTTATTCAGGCATGAGTGACTGGGAATAGAGCTCTCTACTTTCTGTTCTTACAAGGCACAGACTTCATTTGATGGTGCAATGTACCTGTTATTTCCAAGCTTCTCTCAAATATTTATAAGGTTGCTTAGGAGCTAGGCATTGGATGATAGTTTCATTTATGTGTTAAAGAATTTCTTGTGAATTAGAGATTTTTCTTATTTATCAAATACAAATTGTACTGCAATACCACTACTTAATACATGAGCAGTATTTAGCAATAATTCCAGTTTGATTTTTGATTTGGGATATAATTATATATCATCTAGGTTAAAAAAGATGGGAGGATTTTTTTTAACCTTGGTTTGAACATTGCTAGTCATGTTTTGCCTTATTTGGAGTCAGCGGAATCATCGCCAACTTGAATAGTAAAGATGATATCGAAACACTTTGGAAGATCTCCCTTTTTATTTTGATTTCATCTAATTCAGGGCTGTCAAACTCCCAGCCCGGAGGCTGGATGCGTCACGCACTGGCCACACCCACACCCGGTTTAGCAAAGTCCCAATATGTCATGTGACGCCGTTGTGACAATGTGAGTTTGACATCCCTGATCTAATTCATCAAGCATTAAACATTAAATGCACTGTCCATGTTTCCATGGTTGTTTCTATAAAGCTCTGGATATTTTGACTAATACTGACCATTTCCATGCTTTTCATGATCTAGCTATGCGGGAGTCGGATGCTTTTTTTATATTCAAGCCATACATCTTCACTTTGCTACATTTTAAATGTTTAGGATTGCTTCAGCTGTGAACACCATTTAGTGGAAGGGGAATATCTAGTTGAGATCATCATCATCATTATCTCAATTATGTATTCCCTTGCCACAAACTGGCACTCAGTACTGGAGGGAGAAACATGTCTGGCTGCAGATTTCTGGACTAGTTGAGTGTTCTGAATTTCAAAAGCAGCATTATGCTGCCCCTGGATATTGCTATACCTGTGACGCAGGGACCAGTATTTCTGAGAAATGTAGTCTCTGAGGTATTCTTGACAGTACTAAATGTCACAGTGCTCCTAATGTCAAGTTTGCAGCCTTAGGTGTGGGAATAAGAGGAGAGGGAGGAGGGAGTGCAAGATCCTTTCCTTCATCCTATCCATCACTGCCAGAACAGAAACTCAACGCTTTTCTTCATCCGTTATTTATTACATCACCAAAACAACTTGGCTGGGCCACTATTCCCCCTTTTGCTGGAACAGTATTTTTATACTGCTCTACCTTGCACTACAAACTATGGCAGAAGAAAACTATTAGGACAAAATGTTCATTACCTTGGCAGCTCTTTCTATAAAACCAGCAAGAGATGGTTCCCCCCAAGAATCACTGGTGGGGAAGTAAATGCTCAAAAGTAAATGGGGTGAGAATTGGAGTAGATGGTCTAATCTGGGGAAGAAAAAGCTTTTTTGTCTTTACTGAAAATACTCAGTAAATGTTTGCCTTGGCAACAAGAGTCCTGTTCTTCCACAGTGTCCAGATCTATTTAAAGCAAAGTTATTATCATTAAATTATGGATGTTTCGATTCTTCTGAAGCTCTGCCTTCTTTGAATAGCCAAAGAACACCTGGCTGATTCAAAGTTTTTATGGGTTGGAACAACTACACGAAAGGCCTCTGAGATTGCTGCAGATGGTGAGTGTTGTAGACAAGAAACCTTTCTTCAGCCACATAGATCAGATGAATTTCTCCCAACACTCCATATATGGTGGCAGGGATACACAACTCTTCATCATGGCACAGAGAAAATTGCCCGCACCCCACTGTGAGCTTCTGTGCCCAGATGATCACAAATAACCAATTAAAGTTGTCTCAACGTTCTGGTTACCGTGTACTTCCAAAAATTATGAGAAGAGATGTACAGCGGCACACAAAAGCAGAGCTGCCTGCCTCGGGCAGTGATGAGATCTGAAAGCGAGAGTGGGAGAGATAAAGGCGACTGGAGGTACTTTGTGACTGAAAGTGCGGAGGAACAGTGAGCACAAATGATAAAAGGATTGGACAGATGGCCTTCTCCATAGTGGATGCAAATAGCCTGTGCCATTTTCCTGAGGGAGCAGCTTCCGAACTTGTGGCAGCAACGTTTAATGACTTTGCTGCTGAAGAGAGGGGGACTGAAGAATGCATTCCTCTCCCTTCGTAAATCTAATATAGTGCTACAGATTCACTTTAATATCAACTAATGGACATTTTAAAAACAATTGCAGCTGAGGACCACTTTTTCACTGTAGCAACATGGAAATATCATCTGTAGCTTAAGAGATGGACGGTCACAAAAGGAGTGCTTGTGTTCTCAGCTTTCCTGACATGAGTGTCTTGTAAAGTGCCAGCAAAGTGGAACAAATTAAACCTTGCTCTACATTCACATCCTTTACGTGCATGATGATCCCACCATGGGACAAGGCTTATGTAGCGAGGCAAAATGCCATGAAAGTGCATCATGTTCCTTATTTGCCAGCAAAAAAACAGGTTGGCAGCTCCCCCAACCCAGTTTGTTTTCTCCCAGTTGTCATTTGCTAACCTGGGTTTTAGCTGGCAAGAAATAACTAAAATGCTGATGGCGGCACAGACACACACACACACACACACACATCTACATAGATGTGTGTGGGTGTGTGGGTGTGTTTGTGTTTAGGTGGCTATAGTGTGGATGTTCATGCTCCCTATTGGTTTTGGAAATACCAACAAGGAATCTGAAAATGCAACCCACAACTTTACGGGAGAAACACTTACTCATCTTACAATTGGTACATGCCATTTTTCCAGTCTGTTCTTGCTTGTTAGTATATATACTTAAAATGTTAAGTAAGTACCATTAGTAAGTAGGGAAGGAAGGAAAGGAAGGAAGGAAGGAAGGAAGGAAGGAAGGAAGGAAGGAAGGAAGGAAGGAAGGAAGGAAGG
>JANHGC010005062.1:4043-14575 GCA_027560395.1 Boaedon fuliginosus | reverse complement strand
TAGCAGTTCGAAAGCATGTAAAAATGCAAGTAGAAAAATAGGGACCACCTTTGGTGGGAAGGTAACAGTGTTCCATGTACCTTCGGCATTTAGTCATGCCACTCACATTACCACGGAGACGTCTTTGGACAGTGCTAGCTCTTTGGCTTTGAAACGGAAATGAGCACCGTCCCCTGGAGTCGGGAACCAACTAGCACATATGTGCAAGGGGAACCTTTACCTTTACCTATTGTTTGCCAACTTTGAAGCCAACTTCGCAACCAGGAGCCATTCCTCTTCTGCCCCAACAAAAAAGGGAACAGGAACAAACTGGTGGCTATTTGGATAAGGCAGGCAGTGGCAGAAGATACTCACATGGGGAACAGATTATTTGTAAAGCTGACAAAAGAGTCTAGCTGTTTTTCTTCCTGGAGGAAAAAACTGGAATGCTGGGAAAAGTAGGAAAGTTTGATAACAATAAATGAAATTGAATCATGTTTGTCATGTTTCACATATCTGTGCTACCTGGAGTGACTCACCCTGGGTTCTTTCTAAGGGTATTTTCATGAGATGTGTTCAAATGGCTTTTAAAAAAGATTCCTAGATCTCCGCAATAACATCACATTAACCCCAGTAGGCATTATGGCAGGCCAATGTTTCTGCTATTAAGTCTTTTAAGATTTTCTGGAATAGAAGAAGAGGCTCCTTTCTCAAGAGGACAGTTAACATAGTCATTTATTGTCACTTTGGGATTTATGCCACTACTGCCATCATTCTTACATAGCTTGACTCTCTAAATAACTCAATTGGAAGGAATTGGAAAATGCATCCCATAAAAGAACCTGCGATAAGCAAAATCCAGCTGGGTTCATTTCCACTCAACAGAAAATGCCAAAAAAAAAGGGCTAAGGAATGGACGGGCAACCTGTCTTCTAGCTGTGAAATTCTAGCTTCCTGGATAATGCTGAATGTAGAGCAACATATGGCCAATCTCAATCTCTTGGACTTTAGTTTTGAAAACCTAATGTTATTAACCAGCTCACTTAAAGCTCCCCCGCCTCCATATCCTGTATATTATATAAGCTTTCTGGATGGATCAGGTGCAGAAGCTTTCTCCCTCTTTCCCTAGTCTGCCAAAAGTAGAACAATGCAGATTCTCACAAATCTGTTCCACGGGAAGTGAAAACAAATGGTAACATTTGTGAAGTTCTCTCTTCCCTATGGCTGAAAATGGAATAAATGGGAATACTCAGAATTTTGTCATTGCAGAGATATTAGAAACCCATGTATTTCTTCTGACTTCTGCTACATCAGGGCTGTAGGAACAGTCACCACAAAGGGGGTATTCTAGATTGCAAACCATCTTTTGAATCATGAAATCATCAGCTATTATCAGGAGATCATGCCTTTTCTTTTCCCTATGAACCGAGAACACAATGTTCCATCACCTGATACCTTCCAAATATTTTGGGACTACAAACCCCAGAATTCCCAATCAGAATGACCAGTGTCACACTGACAGAGAGCTCTGGGGAGTTAGTAGTCCACTAATCTGGAGCATGCCAGATTGGTGAAGGCTATGATAGAAAGTTACTCATTTTCTGGTAAAACAGTTTGGCGGCTGTGCCAAACTCTTAAAAAACAGGTAAGAAAAACTCTTACCTGTTTTTCTGCATGTTCATAATCTCTCTGCTTGTTAGTGGTGGTCAAGTTGGCAGAATTGTGTTCTGAAGGGGAAGGAGCAAAGGGGATTTTTCAATATATCTATAAAATTGATACAGATGAGCTCTGAAGAACAATAGGGCCAGGGATTACCTTCATGTCAGGAGAAAAAAAATAAAAATAAATGTGGCCAGGGCAGCTGTGTAGCCATTATTTCACTATTCGCATATCAGCAAACCATGACTTTGTCACTGCATATATAGAGAAGCACAGCCAACTTTGGCTTCCCAATGTACCTAATTGCCTGATGAATGTGTCACACACACACTATACTTACACTTGAAGCAACTGAAACATTCACCTCTATGAATGTTCCCTTTACATGTTCAAATATGCTTCCTGACACCAAATATGAGGTATATTATGAGGTGTATTTTAATATAGTTTTTAAAGTTCTCACTGACTGCAGACAGCCCAAAAACCTTATTATCATGAGCTTTGTTTTAAAAGAACTAAAAATAAAATCAAGGTCAGCTGGTGTCAGTGCTGGAGATGGCACTGATCTGAAAGAGATAGGAATAAAAACATTTACAGAATAACAGAGTTGGAAAGGTTGTTGGAGGTCTTCTTGTCCAACCCCCTGCTCAAGCAGGAGACCCTATACGGTTGCAGACAAGTGACTGTCCAGTCTCTTCTTAAAGACCTCCACTGATGGAGCACCCACAACTTCTGAACGCAAGCTGTTCCACTGGTTGTTTTCACTGTTAGGAAGTTTCTCCTTACTTCTAGGTGGCTTCTCTCCTTGATTAGTTTCCATCCATCGTTTCTTGTCTTGCCTTCTGGTGCTTTGGAGACTAGATTGAGCTTCTCTTCTTTGTAGCAGCCCCTCAAATATTGAAAGACTGCTATTATGTCCCCACCTAGTCCTTCTTTTCAACTAGATTAGATATACCCAATTCCTGCAACCATTCTTCATATATCTTAGTCTCCAGCCCTCTAATCATCTTTGTTGCTCTTTTCTGCACTCTTTCCAGAGTTTTCACATCTTTTTTTATAATATGGTGACCAAAACTGGATGCAGTACTCTAAATGTGGTCTTACTAAGTCTTTATAAAATAGTACTAGGACTTCATGTGATCTTGATTCTATGACCCCGCCCCCCAAAGCTGGCTGGGGAATTCTGGGAGTTGAAGTCCACCAGACTTAAAGTTGCCAAGGTTGGAGACCCCTGCTGTAGGCAACAGGTCCCCTTAAGATCCTTTGCAATGGGGAAGCTGAGCAACTGGAATTCAACCCATGTTTATTTGTAGCAATTCAGGACAATTCAGACATAATGATGTAAAATGAGTGTAAGATAGGTAAAACATGGGTAAAATATTGGCCTTCATAGAACTGGATCTCTTTTTTCCTCAGTAGATATTATAGAATTCTCCTGAACATAAGCCTTCAATCACAGGATTGAAGTCTTGGTTGGTCATAAAGGGACCCCAGCACTCTTTCATGTTTCTCCAGCAAAAGCAGAGCTCTTTTAGTGCCATCTTTTTGAACGCCATCGAATTTCCTCCTCCCTCTTCCTCATAAAGTTACCTTCCCAGGAGAATGTGTTTGCTAGTCACCTCCAGCTGAGACAAGAGTCTGAATCATTTCTGAATCATCGGTATCACAAAGGCCCTTCTCTCGGCAAAGGACAGCTTCAGCACTTCCTTTTAGAAGTAGAGTTTACCCCCCTTTTCCTCAGGAAAGCTGAGGGTGCAGCTTTATCACAGACATCAATCTTCCTCACCCTGAAGCGCTTTGGACTTCAACTCTCTTAATTCTCAATCAGCCCAGACAGAAAATTGCCGGAACTAACCATCTAGTCAGGTCCAGATTCCAACAGCTGTCCTATTTCATTTCTAAGGACATCAGTGGAGCAGAAAGTTTTGATTTATTTTAATGGCAGTCAGGATTGAAATTCAACAGCACCTGTCAGTAAAGATTCTGAATTTAAATTAGCCTGCAAACACCCCCCATTTCTCCATTCAAAGAGGTTCTTGTTACACCGATGGGAATAAATATTCGGATATGACTGACTGACGGATTCTGGGGCTGCAGGATTAAACATCCAAAGTACGATGGCAAGAGATGGTGCATCCTTTGTAACGCGGAAGTCACATATTCCGCCGCCTCCCCTCACCCAACTGCTCCTGCTTTCAGTGTCCCTGTTTTTGAATACTTTCGGTTAGCAAGGGTAAGCTTTTCTCTATTTCTAGGGAACTCCTGGCTTCGATCTGGCTTGTTCCATTTCCCACGATGATGGAACGGCACCTTGCACCCTCCTCCCCTACTTTGGCATCCGACACATTTTGTATCAATTGTGCAACACATTACAATGCTGGCTTTATGAATGAGCCCACCAGCAGCGACGGCGGCGGCACTCGAGCGTGGGAGATGACTTTCCACGGGCGGCCTTTAATAAGCGAATAAACGACTCGCTGCTGCTTTTAGGAGAATTTAGGATGGCATCACATTATTAAACCAACCCCCTCCCCTCCCCGATTCTTTTCAAAAGCCCTGAGATAAAACATCCAGCCTTCCCATCCTCTATATTGCCCCCAACAGGGAGAAAAACCGGAAGGCGATAACACAACCGTCCCTGCTCGTTTATGCTATAGGGCTGCGAGGAAGCGCGATGACCGACCCAGATTGGATCCTACAAGCGCGACACTGTCCTCTCTGGATAGCTTAGTGTCCGAGGGTGAGCAGATACTCGTAGGTCTCATCGAAGGCGTTAGGACCCGGAAGCCTTGCCTCCCGCTGTCTTCCTCTCCGTCTTCCTCGGTCTCTCTCACTCTCTTTGCGCTCTGCGGGACTGAGCCGGGAGACCAGAGCTCCCACAAACAGCTGTGACCGCTCGAGTCAGCCAAACAGGGAGGGGGGGGGGAGAGAATCGGGTGTCGCCGTTTCCCCATTGCTCTCTCGTCTCCCCAAGACCTGAACCTCTTTACAGCGGACTCGGAGCTCTCAGGCAGCCCGGAGGTCCCGCAATGAGGCGGATCCGGGCTAATGCCATTGCGATCCTGACCGTAGCCTGGATCCTGGGCACTTTCTATTACTTGTGGCAGGACAGCAAGCCTCATTCGGCCGCCTCGAGCCGGTCCCCCAGCAGCGGCGGCGTTGGCGTTAAGAGTGGGCAGAGAAGCTCCGGCAAAGTCGAGCTCCATAAAGAAGAGAGGACCGTCCCCCTTCTCGTAAGTGCGGCTTTCCACCCCACCCCCACTCCCTGGGCTCCCGGAGCCCCCGATGCCCGCGATGGGTTGGCGAGTCCCGCGGCTGCCTTTACTGCAGCACCAGATGCTGCGCCGGGGGGGGGGGAGGAAGTGCGCGGAGGTGGGGAAGCGTCGGTCGAGTTGGCGGGGAGATTGGCCGCGTGGCGGGGAGGAAGAGATGGAGGGGTGGTGGGGGCAGCATGGGTTGCGCCCGGGTTTCTTTTGATGTATTTATTCCAGCATTTATTTCCCCCCCGGTAACCATGGCAGCATTTACAATTGGGGATGAGCTTCGAAGTGATGGGGATGGCGAGGGAGAAGAAAGTGGTGGGGCCGGAGAGAAAGGGGTCCCGCGCCGCACCGAGCCAAAGTCTTTGCGACTGTTGTTGCTCGAGTTCTCGGCACCAGGCATGGGAACCGGCGGAGGTGGGTGCGGGGCGATGGGATGAAAAGCCTCCTCGGAGGAAGAACCGGCTTGGCATTCGCGAGGTGGCTTGTCAACGACATCAAAAGATGCGGTTTGCAGAGCGAGAGGGCGAGAGAATAGGAATGAAACGCACGTGCGGGATCGAACCGGAATCGGATTGAAGATGTGGGGGAGGTGGGGTGGGGGGCTGGAAGGGAAAAAGGTCCTGGTGTGTCCCAAGACGTGATGGGGTCCGGCCAGACACCTTTTCCCAAGGGAGGAATCCTCCTAGGTTTTGCACACTTCGGAGACTGCCACACAGGAAATTGGCAAGATTATCTGAATGATCGCTGAAGCTGCGGGGTGTGAAAAGATGAGTTAGTCAGGCTGTAGCTTATGCAAATTGCGATTCCAGATGTGAGCCTTCTCCAGCGATGCAGGGGCAGAGGGCTTATGTACCTCAAAGTCCATCTAGTTGTACCTGCGATCTCTATTTCAAGGCATTCAGCCCTCGCATTTGTAGAGGGGAAATAATATACCTCTTCCAAATATAAGGACATTATTATTTACTCTTCAAAAAGAGTCCGAGCAAAAATAGGTTTAGGATTGGTATAAAGGGAGGAGGGGGGGAAAGTAAGTAAGTAGGAGAGTTGCATTTCTTTTCCTCCTTTTCTTAAAACATATGAATTTGGGACTTAAAGATTTCTCAGGCTAGCAGGGAGTTTTAGAGTAAGCAAGCTTGCCAATGAGTGAATTATTGCCTTCCTCTTTTCTCAAATCCTCAGTGCGGTTTCAATTTCTAACATCTCTAGTTTGCAGGGAGCTGGGTGTGTGGGGAGAATAACAGGCGAAGGAAAGGTCTAACCATTGAATAGCTGGGCCAATCATATGAATTAATGGCAAAACTAGTTCATTGTCTAATACTAGACAGTCAGAATTACTCAAAACACACCATCAATTCATCTACATTTAGCTGATTACACAGCCCCTGACTGCTTCCGTGGCAAATGTAGATAGATTTTTCATTAATCACATGTTGAATAGAGAGCCTGTGCTCATCTGAGAATTAAAACAATATTCAAATATGCTTGGTTATGACTAAAGGACTCATAAGGACCACAGGCACAAGTAAAAGCCTGTCCCCACATTTAAAGTGGTTGCTAGCTGACAGCTCGCCATTTCTGGGTCCTCTCTGCTTTGGGGAGCTCTGAATCTGCACTATCCTTTGCAAAGGCTGCACTCTGCTCCACCATAATGCTGTTGCAACAAGGGGGCACTTCTATTTTGGGCATGGGGAAAATGATGAAAATCTTTCATCTCTGTTAGAGATGCAGGCTTTCTTTTGTCATAGAGATCTGCTTCTTCAGACTACAAGGTACCATAATCAAAGTAATCTGTTCACTAAAATTACCAGAACATCATTGGAATGACCTGGCTAAAAGCACTTTAGAAATTGTATCTCATTTTCAGCAGATCAATTTGCTACCTAGATGCAGTGATTAAAATAGTGTCAGACAATGGGCCTTAAAAGCAAAATCACTGGAGATCAGCAGCTTGGGGTCATAATCTTGTTAGTGAGGGACATGGTACGGTTTACAGTTTAGTCTCTGTGCTTTGGATAATAAATTATATATAGCATACTTTTCCTAGGTGTTTCAATGAGTTGTGCTGTACTTGCATTATGTAATGGAAAAATGGCAGTATATAATTTTCCTCCCATAGCTATGATACTGGGGGCACCCATGGAATGGGGGGGCTGTCATCACATCAAAATGATGATTAGGCAATGAAAGCCCATCCCTTTTATTTATTTAGTTTATTACATTTTACACACATCACATGCATGTAAGACTGGTGGAACTTTGATTGCCTGATTACACCCACCCCCAACATTCCTATTAACAACCATCATCTACTCAGAAATTATACAGGTTGTTCTCAATTTACAGCCATTCATGTAACCATTAGAAGTTACAATGGCATGGAAAAAAAGGGAGTTTCAACTCATTCTTGCACTTACAATTCTCACAGGATCCACACGGTCATGTGATCAAAATTATGTTACCAGTTGTGGTTGTTACTCAAGTATTACCTATATACACTAGTGATCTAAGAATCTGCAAAGGAGAATTTAGTTTAGCTTACTTACTGTATTTCTATAGGACAAAAATGTAGGGGATGTGGCATTTTCTTAGACTCAGTACTTGCCTGAAGTAATTATTTTCTATTTTCAGATAAACACATATATGTACATACATATATGTATATAATACTTTTTTCATTCTGATGCCTATAATTAATATTTGTAATTTTGGGAGATGAAACTTAGGACAAATTATTATATGATTATTAGTATTATATAGAATATACAAAAGTATAGTGGAACCTCTGTTTACGAACACTTCCGTTCGTGACCAAATCGGTTCCCGACCAAAAAAGCCAGCTGAGTTTTGAACTGGTTCACAATTAAAAAATCAGTTGGTGAACAAAAATGGCATGGAAAGGAATCCTTTCTGCGCCAACTTTCCCTTCTGCACATGCGCAACAGTGTCGCTTCAGAACACGACTAAATTGATTTGGGACCAAAGTCCGGGAACGGATTGCGGTCACGAACTGAGGTTCTACTTGTTTATGAGTTAGTTTCAAACTCAGATGATTTCACAGTATTCATAAAAATATAGAGTTCATAGAAATATATCACTTATATTACTATTAGTTTTAAAAACCACGTCTAAGCTGAACCCATCCACGAACTGCTTTGTCTTTTGCCTTCACGTGATTCCTCTGGTACAGTGTTTTTAAATCTTGCCTATTTTAAGATGTCTGGACTTCAACTCCTAGAATTCTCTGGGGGAATTCTAGGAGTTGAAGTCCGCACATCTTAAAATGGCCAAGGTTGAGAAACACTATTTTAGTTAAAATTTGTTCTAGTAGAGCCTTTATGTTGGCGTGCTGTTGGCCTTCAATATTGCTTTGTGCATAAGTAAGTTGACCCAGTGGGACAAATGCCTTTTCTTTCTTTATTGTGGTAAAGTATTCTTTCTCAATGTAATCATTAGTCACTTTATTTAATTGGATTAAATAGTATGTTTAAAGTGAAGATATATGATCTTTATCTTTTTGGTTTTTCTGGGTAGCTGATTTGTTTTGGATTTATTTTTCCAACGCATATGTGGTATAGTCATCACAACACAAATTGCCTCTGAAAGCATCAGACTACGTATCTCTGTGGCTGTGCCCTCAAACAGTTGTGCTTCTACTGCTCTGGAAGTGCACAGAATAGTTAATGGGGTTGCACTGAGATTTAATGGGAATAACAACACAACCTTTACTGGCAGTGGTGCTACCACCTTGCTTGAGTGGAGGAGAGGGGAAATGGATCAACTTAATAGCTGGAACTGAAAATGTCTCAGATTCAACCTGGGAAATCTTATAGGCCAAGCCAAATAATGAAGCCATGCTTTGCAAGAGAGAAGGGCACTATGGAACACATGCTCATAACTTTGCAGTCTGAAATTTGCAAAGCTGGATAAGAGTTAAAATGGGCTTTTGCATTTTTTGAAAGGCAAACTCCAGGCTAAAAGGCCTTCCTAGCATTAGCTGTGAAACTATCCCTTAACACCCAAGCCTGGGAAAATTACCCTAAATTGGGTAATCTTTGTTTGGCTGACTTGCAAACCCAATCACAACACAGGGACATTTGAATTGATTTAAAATTTCCCTACATGGGGTAAAAAGGATTTCCTGATAAGCAGTTTTGGATAATGAAGGAAAAGTTTGGGCAGCGCTGCCTTAACATTTCAAGAAAAAAAGAAGAAGCTGGATGGCCAAAGAATAATCAGATAAGTATGAACTCACTATTTTTAAAAATAAAATTTCTGGCAATGTTCTTTGGAAAGTGGAATGACTAAATCAAATTCCAGAACAGAAGCATAGCTGTGTTTGATAAGTGTAAAAGAACCAATGTATTTAATGGGGAATAAGCTGCTTAAGTATGCTTTCTTAGGTTCTGTAATTTGGATGGTAGGTGGGAAAGTGTCCTTGTTTCAAAACCTTATTTCAGACAAGCTCAGATCAGGAAGGGATTAAGGGAAAACCCTCATTAAGCTTGTAGACAAGGAGACTTTAGATACTGTTCTCATTCAGAAAAGCTACCCAAAGCTGATTGTTCTAGAAAGCAAGCGTGCTTTTACTATGCTAGAGGATATTGCAGCTGGAATTGGTTCCCTTGGTGAGTCAAAAGCTAGAAAATTGGTTGTCCTTGGTTTGGTGTGTGGGTGTGCTTTGATCATTTGGTTCTTTCTATTTTATTTCCATACTTGTGTAAATCACTTAGAAGCTTTTCAAATTGAGTCTCATACATTACAGAAACAAAAAACATATCAATTAAATATTGAAATGACATACAAGTAATCCTCAAATTATGACACAATTGTTGCCAAGTGAGAATTTGTTAAGTGAATTTGCCCCATTTTACCTTTCTTGCCACATCTGCTAAGTGAATCACTGCAGTTGTTAAGTTTGTAACACAGTTGTTAGATGAATCAGGTGTCCACATTGACTTTGCTTGTCAGAAGGTCGCAAAAGGTGATCAAATGACCCTGGGAAACTGCAACCATCATAAATATGAGTCAGTTGCCAAGCGGCCAAATTTTAATCATGGGACCAATGGGGATGCTGCAATGGTTGTGAGTGTGAAAAACAGTGAGAAGTCCCTTTTTTCAATTCTGTTGTAACTTTGAATGGTCACTAAACAAATTGTAAGTCCAGCAATATCTGTATTTGTTTGGTTTAAATATTAAAACAAAATATCAGTTACCCCTATTTAAAATAAAATAGCCTACTTTTCCAACCTATTGTACAAAAGTGGCTTTGTACACAGGGGTGGGTTCCTCCTGGTTCGCTGGTTATGTGCTTTGTGGGCGCACTTGGCAAACGCCAGTCAAATGTGCACTGCGCGCGATTGACTGTTTGGAGCCAGCCTCGTGTAACCTCCCAGGTGGCCGAAACCAACCAAGAGGGATACAGGTCCAATAAGCAGGTGGGGGTGTTCAATTTACCCACAGTCCGGTCCACGTCATCAGGAGTCACAGGCTCAAACTCATCCCAGATAACATGCTCAAGACCAGCCCCCATCATCTCATCGGACCCCGCCCAGTCGGAGTCCAAACCTGTCCGGATCTGAGTGATTTTATCCTGCAGATACTGAACAAAATCCTCAGCCCTACCCTGCAAGG
>JANHGC010005061.1:601526-618555 GCA_027560395.1 Boaedon fuliginosus | reverse complement strand
TGTACGCCGCCTCGAGTTCCCCGTTGGGGGAAGAGAGGCGGGATATAAATCAAATAAATAAATAAATAAATAAATATGCTTGTTTCTTCTTTTTTCCATTTTAATGTTGCATTAAAGGGTTTCCTTATTCTTACCCAATTCAGCTGCTGGAATTAAAAGCACTGCTGGCAGAGGTAATTTGCTGCCCTTTCTCGTTGTATCCAGTTCTTTGTCCCAAAGGTGCTTTTTCAAGAGGCAAATGGACTTTCTGTTTTGTTTTGTTTTTTCCTTTGAAGACGTTTCGCTTTTCATCTAAGAAGCTTCTTCAAGAACATTAAGATGGGCAGTTCTGTTCTTTTCATACAGAGAATTCTACCTGCATATTCGACAGTCAGCTTCCATTGTGGTGGTGGTGGTTGTATAATCGATATTGAAAATTTTAACAGCAGTAATCAGAATACAAATTAAAATAGGACAGAGAAAACAAAAAAAGATATATAACAGAAAGAGCTAAAACTAAGCCCAGCTCCACTGTGCATACACATGTGCCTCTTGCCAGCCAGCTGGGTTTCAGGTCTCCACCATGCATGCGTGGGGGGTGAGGCACATGGTGGGGGCACTCACATTGCATTTTGGGGGTTTGTGCACATGCACGTGGGCCCCTAACACCCTGTTTTGGCCCTGGGAGGCCTCCTGCACCAACCTGGAAGCCAAAGATGGGCGAGGGGGAGCAGGCACATGCACAGGGGACACACGCAGATGCAGGGGCGCATGCACGGGGCACTCACATTGCATTTTGGAGTTGCGGGCGTGCACTTTGGGCACTCGACACCAAAAAGGTTAGCCATCACTGGTTTAAGGTAAAAGATAAGCTTTTCCTTTTTTCTATTTGGCTTTTCTCTGTCTAACCATTTAGTCCCAATTAACTCTCTGTAATTATATTACACAGTCTGGCTCATGCTATCCTATTTGCTTTGTAAAATACAACAATCCACTTTCCTTAATAATAAACAATAAGCATTCCCATGAAGGTCCTTTTAATTAATGTTGCTGTTTTTAAAGCCATTTTCTTAAAAAAAAAATCTTCTGTTTTCTAAAATTACTATCCTCTTTATCTATTTAAAGCTTTCATGAATTAAAATCTTACTAAGCTATTTTGCTTTTAAATTAAATCCATTAAGATAATATTGTTTTCTTTTCTTAATTCCAAACAGAATGCAACTCACTGAGAGTCTTTGTTCTTTTCTGCCATTTGGAATATTTCACTTAGGTTGTAAATTAATTTACAAGAGTTTAAGAAAGTGAGATTTATCTGTAAAGGCTGCATATTATCTATTATAAAGGCTGCATAGTGGTTCTGGGCAGATTGATATTCCTTTAACTCCCAAGCTGCTCAACTGATGGATGCGTGCAAGAAACTTAATTCTTGTGGTCTCCCTGTGAGGAGCAGCTATCCAGAATCAAAATGGGCAATCCCCTGATCATTCCTTCCTTCTGGAGATTTTCATCATCTGTAACCTACTTCCTGGCTGCAATTTGGTACAGTGCTACTTGTGGTACTGATCTTGGTGAGTGCTGGAGTGGAGGGAACCTAATCTACCATAGGTCCTCAATTGGAGGTCAATCAACTTCCACTGATGGAATATATTTCTGTTGCATGCATCTAAAATGGATGCAGTGGATGGATGAATTAGTCTTGATGGATAAAATGCAACCCCTAATATGCTCATAGTAGAGTAATAATGTTTTGTCGGCCCATATGACTTTGTGCTTTGTGCTTAATTAATTAAAAAAAAAACAGATTTCAATCTATCAGGAAAAGGAAAGAAATTTTAGGGTAGACATCTTAGCTTTTTAGTTGCTTTTAGTTATAGGAATGAAGTACTTGAGTGCCTGAGTACAGGTAGTCCTTGCTTAGTGATCACAACCTGGACCTTAAGTTAAGTTGTCGTTAAGTTAAACCGTGATTATGCTTATGAACTTTAAACATTTTCTCCTCTCCTTTATCGTATGAGATGATTGAGTCATGTAACCAATAGCTGTTGCAATGGCAAATCACTCAGCAATTTTGCTGAATCATTTTAGTAAACAACATTAGGCAATCAATGCTGTAGTTGTTGACGAGCCACTTTTCCAGCTCTGCTCATCATAAACCAAGTTCTACCATCCTTCGTCATGAACCTACCCTGCCTCTGCTTTGACATTGTCCCTTGGCTACTTCCCAGAGTTGACAACCTTAATTGCTTGAAAAGGCAATAACCCTGTGGGCAGAGTGCTATGTTCTCAAATGTTGTAGAATGAATGTAAAACTAAGTTCCTTTAAATACAGGCCTGTTTGCTAGGAATGGAGATAATCCATGCCCTAATGTGCCGGAGGTTCTTTTTCTACTGGTAGACAAGCTGTGTCTTCCTTTCCTGCTTTTGGTCCTTCTAAGTAGGCAGAGAATCACTACAAAAAAGTTAGAACGCTGTTTCTTTTTTCCTTTTCTTTTTCTGAGATTAGGACTGTAAAGCCCGTGGACTCTTGCTATCATAAATCACTTTTTGACTGGAGACAAGTAAAAACTCAAGAAAGTAGGACATTAGGACTAGCCAAACATTCAAAGGGTTCTGATTTCAGAGCCTTCATGTAGGGTCTTGCCTGCCTGTTCGTGACACAAGGATGTATCTGTGTGGTTTACTCAGTGTAATGTTTCCTGTGAAAGTTTCAATGGAAGTGACCTTGAAGCCATTCCCCTTTATCATGATAACATCATGAGTATTGAATATCTGCCAGAGATCAGAGAGTTGCTTTATTCTGCAAAAAAAAAAAAGATAGCATGGAAAGAAGGCAGAAGGGTAGAAGATACATTTACATTTCTTTTTATAGTTATTGCATTGTATGCTGATCTCAGGCCATAAATAAATTTTGAATGATATTCTATTTGTTCTGAGATAGTTTATAAGATAACCTGGGGGGTGATTGCAGTTTCCAAACATTGCTATTATACATGCTTCAGTTTTATGGTATTATAATTCATGTCACTGGAGTAAGGTGGCTTCAAAGTTATAGAACCTGCTTCAAATTGTTCTCCACCTTTTCTTCCAACTTAGGACTGAAAACTCCTTACTCCAATGGCCAATTCCATGTCTCTTTTCAATTCCCTTTCCTTTCTTGCAAGAAAGTTATTTTCTGGGCTCACTCTGCCTTCTTTTCTCTGGGGAAGTTTCTCGTTTAAAAAAAATCTCTAGGTCTAGCAGTAATCCTTTAAAATTGTGTTAAATCTGATCTTTATTTTGCCTGCTTGCTTTTCTTATGCTTCTGTAAGAATATGAGTTGGAAATCTACTCTTCCTGAGCATTTTTCCTTAGCCAGAAGATAATTTCTTTGCGGATCTCCATTACAGAATTTCAGACCTGCATTTTGGGTAATAATACCAACCTACCATGATATCTACCATCATATATTAGTAAATGATTATTTATTTATTTATTTAAATTTATACCCCGCCTCATTTCCCCTGTTAATGATAATGTATAAGACATACTAAACACAAAAACATGGATGCCTAATATTAATTAACAGTATATCAATTCATAGCTGAGCTTCCAGTGCTGAGTTGCAAGATCTAACCACTGTAAACTTAATGTATGATTTGCATATTAATCTCAGCCCATGTCCTTTTGATCTAGGAGCTTGACGAAGTGATGTCCCAGGTTAAAGATGTTTCAGTTGTGCTGGGGATTGACAACAACAGATACATTCCTGATCCCCACCAGATTGTGGAGGATGTGAGAGCTCAGTATGAATATTTGGCTATGAACAGCTGGGAAGAGTTGGAGGCACTCACCCGACACAAGGTATATGTTCATGTACTATTAAAAATTGTCCAACGGGCTTTTTGTGAACCTCAGTTCTGCACTGAAAAGGAGAATAATTTTTAGACACTTGGTTTTGCCACAGGCCTCCATGCCTAACTGGACTTAAAAGCACGGCACAAAGAAACAGAAAATGGAGGCCAACAGAAAATATAACAATGAGATTCAGCAAGGTGAAGAAATAAATAAAATCTGGTATAAAAAAAGATCTGGATCAAATACAATAATGAGGCAAAGAATGAGAACAGAGAAGAAAATTAGAGAATTCATATGAATGCTAATAAGAAAGCAGAAAATAAAGTAATATTCAGATATAAAGCATTTCATTATACTGTTTTAGTCACAATAATGTTACTGTATAAGGTCTGGGCATGTTGAGTCTAGAGTTCCAGATGCGTGAGGCAGAGAGTTTTACTTTAGTGAATATGATCCTTGTAGATCACAAAGTAATAGTTTGGGCGGGCGGGATTGACTTTATATTCCATGCTGTGGATGTTGCAAAAGAAGCGGGACAGGAAGCATTACTGCATGTAATATTCTTTTAATTCTCTCCTTCAGCTGAATGAAAGAGAAGTGTTATGTGCTAAATATGGGGACCATCTCCTTAATGACCGGAGGGCAATTGCTGAGTTAAATATACAGATCCAAAAATTGAGGTCTTGCATTGTCTCCCTGAAAAGCCAGGTAAGAATGTGACTGGTAGAATATTGCAAAATCACAATCCTCCCCAAATACATAGAAATATGCAAATGAAACCTATGCTCTTGGCAATAGTCTAGATGTAAAAAAAAGACCTAAAAATAAGATAAATATGAGCCAGATCCCATGATGTTATACATTATATGAGGTTCTGATTATTTCATCTCATTTTGAAAGTTTCCGTGCAAGAACACAAAAGTGTTTGTAATCACATGAGAATATATTTGTTTGGGTTTTTTTTACTTCCCTCAAGTCAATGTTGACTCCTGGGAACTATCTGGCTTAGTCCCTGTAATTTTCTGGGCAAGATCTTGGAAGTGACTTGCCCTTGCCTTCTTCCTAGGGCTGAGAGTGAGTGGCTGGCCCAAGATCACCCAGCTGTCTTTGTGCCTAGGGCGGGACTGGAACTAAGAGTACCCTGGCTTCTAATCTGATACCTTAACCACTAGGTCAAACTGGTTCTCAGAAGAGTGTCTATGTGTACACTCATCTGTGTATAAGTATAGCTATATATGAGGGAGATGGGTGGTTAAGAAATATGAAATATAAATAAATAGGTGTAGGAATAGGTATAGGTATGTTTAATTTGGGTTTGTATAAATCTCATTATGCATGTTGAGGCTGTCATGATACAGTAAGTACCATGTCATTGTCTTAGTAAATTTACTTCTCCGTCAGTGAGCCGCCACATATGATAACTATTAGTTTCCATCATCCACAGCCAGATGTGCTGGAACTGAAGAGAAATGTGGCCCAAAACATTTGGCAGAAACAAGGCTTGGAGAGGTGGTCCACAGGAATGTCTGTATTTATCACAGAAATTTTTTAATATTAATATCTCAAGGAACAAAGGAGAGAAAAATTACTACTGGAGAATTTAAGTCCAGGAAGCTCATTTGTCCATATTTGTCCACTCAGCTTTGTTTATTTACTTGGTGTGGTTGATGTAGTATCTGATTAAGAAATATAATTATGTATGTTTTTCCTTTTCCTGTGTGGCTTAGAGGTATTCAAATTTGATGGTTATCCAAGCTAATAGCAATAACCAAACTATTCCTGTATATTAAAGTTTATGGGGTAATAAAGGAAAATTGCAAGTGGTGATAATTAGCTGGTGAAGATACATGAGCAGGCATTTCTCTATGATAGTCTGTCTGCTTGGAGACATGCCACAACTTATATCTACTACTGAAAAGTACTGATGTGCAGTAGTAAAGTCATTTTTGTCTCCTTCCCAGTTCAATTATTTATTTCATGTGGGTAGAAGGAGGTGAAATAGGGGGCTTGAGACAAGCTGTTTCCCTTATTTGTGATGTTCTGTCTACTCAGTGTCTACATTTAGAGGATAACATCAAAGCTGCTGGTCTACAAGGAGAAACAGCCCTCAGTGATGCCAAAGCAAAACTGGCAAAATTGGAAGATGCCCTTTTTAATGCCAGGCAAGACTTGGCTCAGTTGGTTAAGGAGTATCAAGAGCTAATGAATACCAAGCTGGCTTTGGACATTGAGATTCTCACTTACAGGAAACTAGTAGAAGGAGAAGAAATCAGGTAAGATTGTTTATTTGAAGCTTCTGGATATTTAGACTGAAAAGAAAGTAGAACTTAGGTTAATTTGCCTCCAAAATATCTGTTCAAAATTCTCCTGGGAGATTGAACTTCTTTCAGAAATTATTTCAGTATTCAAGAATCTGAGGCCTCTGGTATGTCATACCGGGAAGTTTTTCTCAACATCAAAATTAAATTAAAAAATCAGTAAATACCAACAGAGTTATGGTGCGTGAATGTCAAAATCTAAAGAAAAAATATTCAGAATTCAACTTTACATTTCAAACATCAGATTCAGATTTTGAATAGGAAAATTGAAACATTCGGCAGGTTTATAGTAGTTTTTGTTCTGAGAAAACTATAGTTTCTTTGATACAGGTACTATGATATATAGCTAGTATCTTCTGCCTGAAGAACTAACATTCTAGATCCTGCATGATTTAGCATTAGATACTGACACTAGATACAGTTAATGTTCTAAATCCTAAAATCCTTGGTAATTAAATCAGAAGTAACTTTTTTTAAAAATTAAAAAGCGTAAGTTCTGCAGGTGCAGCTCAAATTATCAAATTTAATAAAATGTGTTAGTTGGAAAAGCTTTGACAATACTTTTTATTTTATTTTATTATCAGAGACTAACATGGTTTTCTTATTGGTCAATTGAACTCATATTTCTGGAGGTTTGTTGTGAAGCATAGCACTAAAGCCAAAGATTAGTTCAAAACTTAATTCCAAAATACAGATACTTTATTTCTCTGTCTGCATGCTTTCATGATATCCGGGCATTTATTGTTGTATGTCTTTTACGGCAACGGTCTCCAACCTTTCCAGCATGGTGGACCAGTGGAGGCAGCTGTGGTGGTGGGGTGTGGTGGTGGAATGTGGTTGGTTTGACATGCACGCATGTGCTACTTTCACAAATGAAGCTTTCAGTGTGCATGCACATATGGGTCCTCACCCACCAGTTCTGTGGCTCGGTTCTGAGTGGCCTAGGGCCCAGCACCAGGCCGTGGACCAGTGTTTGCGGACCTCTGTTCTTCAGCATTGCTTCCACTCATAGTGTGGGCATCTACATAATGAAGCAGATCACCACCATTTCAGGTCACATAACAATCTAATTCAGGGCTGTCAAACTCAAGGCCCAGGGGCCGAATCCGGCCCACAGGGTGATTAGATCTGGTCCACAGGGACGCCCTGGAAACAGTAAAGGACCAGCCCACGGTGCCTCTGCCAGCAAAAACGGTGCTTTCAAGAGCCACACGTGGCCCTCCTGAGCTCTGTTTTCATTGGCAGAGGGTTGTAGGAGGCTGCCACAGCCAAAAACGGAGCTTGAGAGTCCATTTTCGCTGGCAGAGCGCTTGTGCCACAACAGATGTCCCCCGACATGAGTGATGTCATGCTGTCCACACCCACCATGGCCATACCCATCCCGGACTCCTGAGGTCAAACACAAATCTGATGTGGCCCTCAATTAAATCGAGTTTGACACCTTTGATCTAATCTAATCCAGGTCCCTTTTAAGTCAAAGAATGAATATTAGAGTTTGTGTGGTGTTAGTCTAGTTGTGTGGAGAGGTGTTTCAATTTGCACAGGTTTGGTAGTTAATACATTTAACAGATATTAACATTCTTCTGGTTGCTTAGAATTCCATTGATCTTGTTCATTGAAATTCTAAAGATTCAAGAGTTCCAAAGAATTTTGTATTTACTATCACCTATTTTATTAAGTGCTAAAAAAAAAGAGGAGAAGGAGGCACCAGTGACAAATATTTTTTACATATGTCTGCATTTCTTAAGGATATATCAGTGTAAGAAATAGGGGTTTTTTATACTGGCAGCAAGCATCCATTGTTCTAGAAACTGTTTAGTTTTCTAGGCTGGGAACCCTCAAAGTTTGAAGAACAGGAAAGTTCCTAAATTCCTTATTTTTAAGTTTTGTTTATAATGCTATATGCTTCTTCCGAAAACCAGTATTGTATAGTAAAACTGAGGTAATTTGTTATTGTTTTAATCACAGCATGGAGTCTCCATCACCTGCATTCATTAGCAGAATCTACTCCAGACCAAAGTTCTGTAAGTTTGTTATTTAATATTTCCTTGAAATGATCTTTTTTTTAAAGGCATCCAACATTTGCCCAAATCTCATTTGCTTTCCCAAATGTTGAAGAACTGAATGAGCTGAGATTATGCAAAACTAATGGGATACAGTATCAAAAACTTGTGGAATGCTCTTCAGAATTATGTTAATTCAGGTGTATGAGTACTAAAAGCAAAAATAAAATAGAAAATAACATTAAAAAGGAAAAAAAACCCTGTATTTTGTATTTTGCCTTTGCAGTTTTACCCGACTCTGGCATCACAGATGTCCCAGATGTGGCATCAGGAGCAAAAGATTTGACAAATAAAATGATCCATAGTGGAAGCAGTTTGGTAACTGGACTTTCTAGAAGTCACAATGAAAATGGAGCCCTGACTGAGACTCTATCTGCCAGAGCCCACAGTGAGACACATGGCAATACCCAGGAGGGTTCTGATTTTGGAAGTCCAAGTCATAGAAGTGCAGAAATTTGGCCTTCCAAATTTTCCAGAACTCAAAGTGGCGAAAGCAGTAATTCCTCTGGATGTAGATACCATAGTTGTAGAAAAGAAAGCGTACCAGTTGGTTACCGGTCTCAAAGCCAAGGGAGCAAAGAGTTTACAGAGAATGCTTTTGCTAGAAGTCACAGTGGTGGTATCTCAGAAGACAGCCTTTTTAGAAGTTACAGTGGGACTAGTGCATCTTATGTAGAAGGCTGGCTTTCTAGGAGCCAGAGTGGTGAAAATGAATACAGCAATGCTCCTGAAAATGAAGGATATGCTGAACCTGTTTCCACAGCCACAAATGCTGAAAATGATGGGGTCCTTGAAAGTGACATTTCTGGAACTCACAGTGAGATAAACAGGGACATCTCACAGGTCAGCCTATCCAGAAGCCAGAATGATGAACCTGAATCTAGAGGCAGCCATGAAGAATTTGCTGGACCTGTACTTTCTAGAACAAGGAGCACTGAAGATGGTGGAGTCCCTGTAGGTGGCATTTCTGAAAGCAACAGCAAGGCCAGCAGAAATAGTTCATTGGATGACTATTCTAAAATACAAAGTCAAGACCAAAGTCAAGACTCTACAGATACTATCTTTAGTCAAGGCCACACTGAAGGTACAGAGGAGAGCAACCGTCATGCCAGTAATAGTAACACAGCCCATGTAGAGGGTAGTGCTTCAGGGAGCCCTAGTGGTGAGAAAAAATCTGTCTCAAAGGATGGTGGATTTAGAACCACAAGTATAAGAAGTGCAACTTTAAGTGACAGTGTGTTCTTCAGAAGTCCTACTAGTGTAGATGAAGATCTGTTTGAGGAGACAGATTTAAAAATTCATAGTAATGCAAGAGAAAGTGCTTTGGAAAGTAATATTTCAGGAGATCCTAGTCCCAGAAGGGAAGAAGTTTCACTGCCTGAACTTTCTAGACTCCACACAACAGAGAATAGAGGCATCGCAGGTAACAATCCTGGCCCTTTAGTATATGGGAGAAAAAGCAAATCAGAGAGCGGTTTTTCTAAAAACTACACCAACAGAAAAGGAGGTTTAACTCAAAGTGTTTTTGCCAGACCTCACAGTGTTCCAGATAAAACTGACTACTCTAGTAGTCTGACCGATGAAGGTTTCGTAAAATCTGTGGTTTCTAGAATCAACAGAGGCATTTTGAAAGGTAATACCAGCAGAAGAGGAGGATTTGTAGATGTTGATCTTATGAAAGACCAGAGTAAAGAAATCAAAGAAAGTCATGGGGATAAAAGTTGTCCAGATGATGATGTCAGAAGTACACATGAGGCAAAGGAAGGTGTCTCACCGTCTGGCCATTCCAGAATTGAACATGAGCAAGCAGACAGCTTCTCTAGAAATCTCAGTGATAATGTTAGTCCTGTAGAGACCTCCACTCCTATTCAGGCTCACAGAAGAGAGGAAGATGCTGGTGAACATAGCTTTTCTAGAAGTCACAGTGGAGAAAGTGGGAGCTTTAAAGCAGCTGATTTATTATCAAGAAGCTCCAATGAAGAAAGCAGAGATGCCCAAGAGGCTAATATTTCTACCGGTTGTGACAAAGAAAATGAAAAATGTACAGAGGGCATGATTTCTAGAAGCTACAGTTATAAATGTGCAGTTACAGCACACCCTGGAACGGAAAGCGACAAGGCTGAAGATGTTCTAGAAAGCGGCCTACATGAAAGCCACAGTTCTGAAAGTGGAAGACTTTCCCCATAAATTCTGGAATTTATATAGGCCAAAGTGGTGAAAGAGAAAATCAGTCTGAAGTTGCCCTTTCTAGAAGCTACAGCAGCACAAATTTCAATGGATAATCCGTGAATAAGCCATGACAACAGAAATGAGTGAAAAGCCAGCATCCTCGCATCCCATTACCTTGGCCTATGAGGTTTGCTCTGATGGGTATCACTACTTTTCTTCTGGTGAAATGTTATTATAGCACTACCGTTTACAAAGTAAGTGTCTCACAAGCGCATGACTCGGACTCAGATACCACATTCGAGAAACTTAAGTTCATCTAAAAGACTGATGGATTGTGGATGGGAATTCCATAAAAAGGTTTATGTTATCAATGTAACAATAAGACACAGAATTCTGCAGGCTTGAAGATATTGACCCAATCTTCTTTGGCTATTATAATTTGTGAGTCATGTTCGAAACATTACTCAAATTTTTTAATGCTATACTTTATGGTGAGGGGACTAATATTGCAGTTATAGTACAGACGTTAACTGCTATAAAACATACACCAACAGTATATAATTTTTAACCAGTATTATTTACTATATGTTGTTTGTGGTACTTTTTCTGTTATTTACATATATTATGCCAAAATTTAAATATGCATTAAACCAAATAGCATGATGCTTTGCAAGAAAGCTTATTAGATGGAAGCTAGTTAGTCTACTTCACTGCTAATCTTTGGGCCGATTCCAAGAATCCTCGTTTTGAGTTGATCCATTGAATTCTTAAAGGCAAAAAAAAAAAATTATTATTATTTTCATTTGCTTAGAAGGCTTTCGCGAACCTTAATGGACACCAGCAGTGAAAACTTACCAGCCAGTTCTTGAAGGTGCTGTTTTTAGCTGAGTCTGTTATTAATCTGTTTTGTCTCGTGTGCCTCAGCATTCCCTTAGGTTGTTCCATTTCTATTATTTGCACACCAGTGCAGGGGGATAAGCACAACCCAGAGGCTTCGTACGTTGCCTGATCATTGTAGAACCCCGTGCCGTGCATCCTTCTATCTTTGATTGTAACCTCTGAGCACAGACTCAAATTTAAATCTTCATTCAAGCCTTTGAACTGCTGATAGCATTTCAGCTGCAGATAATTGAAAAGAAATCCCATGCTTGCTTTTCAAGTGATGGTAAACGTGTGGCTAGGAATGGATAGAAATATTAATAACAATAATGTAACTCGTACAGTTTTGTATAGCAATTTGCATGCAGAAGGGAGGAGAAGGGAAAATGAGAAAAGTATAGTTGAAAACAAGCTAATGAAGTTTTGCCCAAATTCAGCTCATATCAAAACATAACCACATTATGTTTACGCTAGCATGTTGTAATTCTGGGGACATGGCAAGAGGTGGGTGAATATTTTTGGTATATTTATATAAACCTAGATAGTCATATGCCTTTTCTTGTATTTTCAAACTATAACCAGAATTATAAAACTGAAATTGGGTACTCAAGGATTAGGCATCTGGTGATCAGAGCTAAAAAAAAAAAAAGGATAAGAGATTACAAATACAGCTTAACCATAGATTAGTTGATTGAGCTGGTTGGAAGAGAAGTTACATTTCTTCATCCTCTTATTCCTATCTGTGATGGTGCAAAAGTTAAGGGCCTGAATCTCAGGTTTGTTGTAGGATTGAATTTGATGAAAATGCACTACTTCCAAAACAGAGTTATTTATATTTAATTACAAAAGCCAGTTATTTATATTTAGTTCCAGATGTTGTATTGTCGTAGATCAAATGATGGGAACTAATAACAAGCAACTGCAATTTTATGCATACATATATAGGACCGATTGGTTCGTTGTTTACATGCCATCAAGTAGTTTTTGACTCCTCGGGATCAAATGAATTCACTGTTAACAACTCCCTGAGCAAACATGCAGTACAGAGACAAGCTGAAGAAGGGGAAGAATGCCTCCGACACAGATACGATGAAGGAAGGACACTTTGTGTGACTTACCTTGCAACTTTATGCAACCTGCAGTCAGGAAACTGCACCGAGGAAGCAAACAGCCATGTGGAAAATTAGAAGGAGAGAAAAAGACCAAAAAAGTTGGGTGATTGCCCTACCAATGGTTATTTCACATTCCTTAATCTTGATCAAGAAAACAGTAAACAGGATGTTTAAAGTTGCCTTTATCGTAAGGATCCATAGTGTTGTGTTCACCTGTTTCTAAAGCACAGGGGTTTTAACACCTTTACATACACTGTAATTGAAAATCAGATATTGTGCTAACAAGGAGTGTAAATGAAAACTCGGAAATTATTGTCTGGGTATATTTTTGATATTTGGCAAGATAATATACAGTATTTGTAGGAATTATTTTGGTCTTACTGAAATATAATGCTTTCCTTCTTGCACTAAAATTAAAGCCCGTTATAGCTAGCATTTCTATGCACTGGGATCAGACATTCATGCTTCTGTACTGTTATTTAAATACTAGAGATGCACAGGTGACTGATTTTATTAAAGAAAGATGTTAAATAGGTCTTCATTCCCATAACAATCAAGGGCTCTTTCTAAACAATGAGGTTTTTGGTCAACAAACCCTTCCAGTTATGGTTTAAAGAACATGTGATATTTCTGGGCCATTCTCATCATTGCAAAAATATGGTTATTATGAGGATGGGCATGATTCCATTCAGGGCTCTGTTCACTGAGAAATTTTGTCAGTCTTTTACATATTTCTCCTCTCCTCATTTTCATCCAAAATAGAGAATCTTCCATTTACAACAGTTCACTTAGTGACCATTCAAAGTTACAACGGCACTGAAAAAGTGACTTATGACCATTGCAGCATCCCCATGGCCACATGACCAAAATACTGCTTGCAAGCTTGATGGTTGCACTGTCCCGGGGTCAAGTGATCACCTTTTCTGACCTTCTGACAAGCAGAGTCAATGGGGAAGCCCAATTCACTTAACAACCTGTTACTGACTTAACAACTGCAGTGATTGACTTAAGAACCATAGCAAGAAAGGTCACAAAATGGGACAAAACTCACTTAACAACCATCTCACTTAGCAACAGAAATCTGGGGGTCAATTGTGTTTGTACATTGAGGACTACCTGTATTTGATGGCCTTCTGCATGGCGTTCTTTTACAAGCTAGTGTATTATGCTATTGCAGGGAGGTAAACAGGTTGGACTCTGCCACTGAGAGTATAGAGGTCCTCTCCCCTTGGTAGGAAGTATCTCAAGTATTAGGATTATAATTTTCACTGCCTTTGTGTTGCTGTTCCTAAGTGACAAAAGAAACAAGCACTGAGTCAATTGTAAGATGTTATCTGCATTGTTACTTACATTGTCATCTGATCTATGGGGGTGGCTTCTCTGCAATTATCAGATGGGAACTCAAAAGTCTTCATAATAACTAGATACTAAATGTGAGTAAGACCTAGCTCTCTGTTTCTGTGTACCCATACTGTTCATTTTGCGTACTTTGTGTGGCTCAAATATCCATTCAGTGAGAATCGACTCATTTGATGGCATTGAATGCAATATCCTTGTTGTGTATATGTGTATTGTATTAAAATATGGCTGTGCTAAATAAAGTCCTAAGCTATTTAAAAAAGAAACAGTGAAAAAATAACTGGGGACGGGGGGGAAATTGTCAGTTATTCCTCTCAAAATCTTGGCATTCAGGTTGGAATAATGAGTCCCAATTTTCTCTCCTTAACCACTCGTCTGAGCTTGCACACTTCATTGAAGGCTGATAACCCCAATACACTGAGTGCAGGATGGAACTGCATAGATAAGGACTAGTGTCATGAATCTTCATGGAACCCCCACCCCCAATGCAAACCCATCCTCTGTATATACCAAATCACCCCACAGAATAGCGGACGTTTTGCTAATTTATTATCTCATACAGTCCAGTACAAATCAAAACCAGGGAAGAGAAGCGGAGTATAAATCTAATAAAATAAAATAAATAAAATAAAACATCAATTTATTTGCAGACACAGCACTTTGTGGCGATCTAATGACATAACTTTTGTCTCTCTTTAAGAAACAAGAGGTAATCATCAATGGGTATGGTTTCAGGTAAAACATGAATCCAAGGAACCAAAATTCAGTACCATACAAATCTTTTATCGATGGGAGTAGGGGATAATTGGGTGGGCTGCTGGGGGCTCGCAGGGGTTTGGGAGAACCTCTTGCTAAGAGTTTGCCCAGTTCAGAGAACCCTCAAATCCCATTCCTGGCTGGCCCTGTCCACCCTGCCCCACCCCTCCCAGGAATCTCCACACAGCCCATTTTGGATCCCAGGTAAGTGCAAGGCCCACATGGACACTCAGGAAGGGCAAAACATGGGCCTCCCAGAAGTTCTGGAAGTCCAGAAATGGGCCTGTTTCTGGCTGTTTTCCCAGAGGCTCCAGGAAAGCATCAGGAGCCTGGGGAGGGCGAATACCCCCTGCCGTGGTGTAGGAGGCCAACTAGGCCACACCCACCATGGCCAAGCCCATCCAGCAACCGGGCAGAGAACCCCTTGCTAACATTTTTGCAGCCCACCCCTGGGGATAATCATATGAGAACCTGTTTTTCTTCACCCTAGACTACTAACTTATTATCCTTAAGAAAGGGACATTTGTAGGTAGGAAGAGAGAATATGGAGTGGCCAGAGTTTACCTAGGTGGTCTCTAGGATTTAGCCCAAGCATTTCTCAATTTAGGCAAAACCATTGTCCATAATGAAGCCGTAAAACTAGTTGCATGCTGTTCTTCCATAGAAGAGGCAATTGCTAATAAACTGGGTGCAGCAAAGTGTTACAGCAGGAATGTTTCCAATTGGGGGGAAAAATTCCAGATATGTATGATAAAAGAGAGGTACGAGAAGCTCTTCAAGTGACTCACCAAAAAACTACTTATGTGCTTGTTATGTTGCTTTCTCAAGTTGCCTTTACTATTTATGTGATTGCAAACACCAGCCAAACAAAACAAGTGTTGCTCTGGCAACATTGTGCTGTTACTTTGATATTTCAGCCACTGTTGATTAGTCAATGGGCAACTTGACCTGGATGGGCTGCATTCCATTCAGGTAAGCATACCTTCCAGACAAAATAGTTGGATAACACTCTTGAAACTTCTGTTGAAAAACATTGTAATGCAATATAATTTTAAATCAGGCAGAGAAGAAACTAGGGAAAACCAGAAATTACTCACAATGGAGAGCAGTTTGCTTCCCAATATTTTAAGTGATACTAACCGTGTTGCTCACTCACCAGTTGCCCCAGTTACATTACTAAAATGAAAATGAATGGATTAATGAGTGGATTCTCATGAGCTGAACTATCCACTCCATTCAATTCTGCTTTACAAAATACATTCCTAAGCTCTGAATTCTTGAGTGCTATATGGGTGTCCCAAGTTCTGATGGGTGGAACTCAAAGAGATATTTTTTTAAAGTAGATTAATCACCATAGAAATATTCCTGATGATGTGAAATCAAAACTAGCAACAATAGGTATTCCATTAAACTACACTTGGCAATATCCATATAATTAATGTGTTACCCTCCCATCCTCGAGCTGGCAAGAAATAATCTCTTGACTCCCATCTAGCGAATGTCTAGATTTATGCGGCATCTGGATAAGAGCTGTTGAAGAGCTGGAGTTTGAGAAGGGTTTAACGGGATCCATGTGAGAGCTGCACGCTATGCTCAAAACGGCAGGCAAGAAGAAATGAAGAGGCAGGGATCCTGGAAGCCACTGAAAAGGAAATACAAAAGAGGCAAACGGGCTCCTTGGGACAACATGTATTTTTTATTTATTTATTTATTTTTGGAGGGGGAAAGGCAGGAGAGGGAAGGGTGTGAAAGCAAACTGTTTTTAGAGTTTGAAACTAACTTGTCACAGATTTGCCAGTTCTGTTCAGAATGGGTCACATTTAAAGGAAAAAATGCAGGGGATCCTAGAGTGATTTAATGAGATGAACAGGACAAGATTGGGGCAGGGGTGCCGACCTTTATTCCCACTCCCCATCTAGAAAGAATTCCTCCTTCCTAGCTCACCCCCTGACCAAAAAAAAATAAAAATACATGCCTTAACTTGGGCACGAACTGCTTCAGCCAAAAAAAAAAGCTAATACAATCTTTGGTTGTATAAATAAGAGGCACAGAATCAAAATCACATGAAGTATTAGTACCGCTTTATAAAGCCTTAGTAAGGCCACACACCCAGAATACTATCCGGTTTTGGTAACCACATTACAAAAAGGATATTGAGACTTTGGGGGAAACTGAAGAGGAGCAGCTAAGATGATTAAAGGCCTGGAGACTAAAACATATGAAGAACGGTTGCAGGAATTGGGTATGGCTAGAGAAAAGAAGGACTAGGAGGAGTGACAGGAAAGCAGCATTACAATATTTTAGGGGCTGCCATAAAGAAGAGGGGACCAACTTAAGTACAAGAAGGCAAGACAAGAAGCAATGGATGGAAATTAATCAAGGAGAGAAGCGACTTCCTAACAAAACAATTCGCCAGTGGAACAGCTTGGGCTCAAATGTTGTGGGTGCTTCATCACTGGAGGTTTTTAAAGAAGAGACTGGATAGCCACTTGTCTCAAACTGTATAGGGCAGTGTTTCCCAACGTCAGCCATTTTAAGATGAGTGGACTTCAACTCCCAG
>JANHGC010005061.1:544076-558571 GCA_027560395.1 Boaedon fuliginosus | reverse complement strand
ATCTATCTATCTATCTATCTATCTATCTATCTATCTATCTATCTATCTATCTATCTATCTATCTATCTATCATCTACAGTATGTACCTTTATTTCTCTATGTACAATATTGTATATTGCCCAAAAGAGATTATTGATCTAAAGAAAATTAACCTTCAACTGGATAGCTAATTTGGCATACATTTTCGAAGTCCGTTAAGTTCTATGTTGAAATCCAGACCTCATCTCAGGGTGGAAAATAGATATTTTTGATCACCAATTCAATTCTAACAGGTCATCCATGTACTGTAGCCAAGTAGCGGAATGCAAAGGAGATTTATTAAGGACTCAAGGCTTCTGATTCAAAAGAGAACAGGAGGTTAAGGTTAACCCTTGCTCCCTAAACATTCCACCAGTATTTTTCCACAAGACAAATTTTAATAGAATGTAACCTTAAACTGCTCCCCAGACTGTCAATATCTGCCCTGGTAAAGAAGAAATCAGCTTGTTAATGGGAAGGCAGGTTTCCAGTTACATTTGCAATAGTCAGGTGGTATGCCATTAGGCTGAAGACGCAATGCAATTGTGAAAAGTTGGCACTTGTTGAAGAGGACAAAAGTACTGCACCTTAAATAGTTATGCAGAACACAAAAATTCAGCGAGCCCCTTGTCACGCAAGCTAGTCTTGCTGTAATTTTTCTTTCGCATCCAGCAGCCTAGGTTTTTAGTGCTCTGTCCTATCCCACCCTATACTTCTCTCGAGTGTTTAACTAACTCCCTCGCCCTAACCCCAAAACTTAACCAGAGAAGAATGAAATATTATTGGGTCTTGGGAAATGGAGCGAAAACCTCAATTGGGTACAGTGGTGAAGGTTCTAGAAATCAGGAGACTCTGAATTGTAGTCCTGACTTGGGAATGAAAACTGACTCACTGACTTTGAGCGCCCGGCTCCCCCCACTTCTCTCTCTCTCCCTCCCTCTGCCTATCCCACCTCACAGGGTTTCAATCAGACAACAGAGCTGCAAGGGATCATGGAGGTCTTCTCCTCCAACCCCCTGCTCAAGTCGGAGACCCTATACAATTTTAGACAGGTGGCTGTCCATACAAGCAGCTGCCCAAGGGTTGTTGTTGTGGGGAGGGAGGAGTTTGCCACCTTGCAATAAAGTAATGAAAGCAGGATAAAAACCCCCAAATAAATAAGTCTTTTTGTGTATATGTAAAGATGCTTAAATGCCTAAATTCTCTCTTCAAGCCACTATTCATAGTGGGAAAAAAAATTCTCCATCTTCTATTGCTACTATTGGACCTTGGTAATGGGTTCCTGGCTTGCATAGCTTTTTCCTGCTGGAATGGACTTCCTCTGCCATTTTACATGCCTCTTACTCATACTGATGGTTTCATTTCCCTATCTTTGATTTCACCTTGATGACTGGCAATTGAATATGCCAAATGACTGTGTGGCTGCAGCTGAACCCTAGCCATTCTGGGTACCTGCCAGAGTTTTAAAGCTGACAAAGAGCCCACCACCCCAAAAATATTGGCATTCTAAGTTTGCATGCAGAGCCTAGTTTCGATCAGGGTCTGGGTGAAATGCCTTGCCCATGAGATTCTGGAATTCCTGGGTCATCACAAGGCCTGTTTCCCCTGAAAGCCAAAATATCTGAACTGACATTAAATGGTGGAGACTTGCCACAAAACAAAACAGGTCCTCTTCCAGAGTAAGCCATTCAATTCTTCTCTCCCACTTTTCTTTTCCCAGTAGGGTCATATGGGACTGATTGAGATCTCTCCTTTTAAGATTCTTTCATACTGCAAAGCTGATATCTTCCTATCACATCTCCGAGTTTGCATTTTTCTTACGTAGCTGTCATCCATTTGCATCTGCATTTGCAATTAGAGTGGAGAAACACTTGCCTGTGGAGATGGATCTGCTAGACCACTTTGTGCAGATCAATATGAGGGTTTTGACCTCCAAACTACGAAGAAAAACTTCTCTCAAGAACTGGTTCTTCCATTTGAGCTGGTCTGATGACAGCTGTACTTTTCGTTGGTACAAGTTCTTCGTCAAGTCCCTTTCTGATCTGAGGAAAGGTCAAGTGAGCAGCGAAGATGTTTCCGAATTCCCAGCATTCCTCTTTCATATTTTTTATTATTATTATTCGATTTATATCCCGCCTCTCTTCAACCATTTCCATATAGATTGGAAATGGTAGTAGTTGCAGTTGAGAGGGCCCAGATTTCCCAACTTGCATGAATATTTGAAACCTTCAATAACAGCCCTCAAGAGTGTAGGTACACATTTTGCTTAAATAAATTATCCTTTCTTAACATGCTCTTGTTATTGCTTAAATTAAGCCCACGAATACGGGCCGAAATTTTGCCCCAATGTTTGTTTTTAGCTATTGATTTGAACAGCCTCTTCTCCAACTCCTGAAAAAAGCCCTGAAAACTGGATGGGTGCAGCTCTGAGATTTCGTAGGCTTCTCATCGCAGAAGGAAGGTACGTATATTCTCCAGGATCCTCTTCCTTTCCCTAGAGAATCCTAGAAAGAGTGGCCAAAGTATGCACAAAAGAAAGGTGTGGGGGGGCATATTGAACAATGCAAGTTTTATCCTCTGAAATTATGATTTTTAATCCTTTTGTCTTGTTGTGTTAAAAAAGAATATGCAGAAAAACAAGGAATAGCAAAAAAAAAAGTGGGGGAGATGTGCCCCATGTCCTTTTCTCCTTCTTCCTCCCCTATATTAAGCACTGAGTATGGATGACTGCGGGTAAAATAAAAGAACACGGGTAGTCCTCGACATACAACAGTTTGCTTAATGACAGAAGTTACAATGGCAATGAAAAAAGTGACCTATCACCATTTTTCAGAGTTCTGACGGTCGTAACTGAAAAAATGATCATAGGTTAATTGATCATGTGGTCAAGATTCAGATGCTTGGCAACTGGTTCATATTTATGACCGTTGCTGTGTCCCAAAGTCATGCGATTCCCTTTTGTGACCTTTGTCAAGCGAAGTCAATGGGGAACCCAGATTCACTTAACAACCGGGTCACTAACATCTCAACTGCAATGATTCACTTAACAACTGAGGCAAGAAAAGTCATAAAATGAGGTGAAACTCACTTAACAAATTTCTCACTTAGCAGCATAAACTGGTTGGATAAGCCAGTCTACGTCACCTTATCCTTGAAAAAAGTAATGAAATGAAGCTACAGGATAATTTTGTAAATAATGTTCGTTTGTTCTTCTTTTTTCTTATCCTATAAGGTGTCGTGTTAACTTTGATGGCTGACATACAAATAATCCCTGATATCAAATCTGTACTTACTAGGAAGCCCAGTACCAGGCTGGATTTGCTTGGATATATCCTTGAACTGGTTTACTGCAATAAAAAACACAAGAGATTAGAATAACGAGAGCAAAATGCAGAGCACTACAACCCTTGATTAAGGAATTTTAATACTACCTAATCATCCTTCTAAGAATGCTTTTATAAATGATAAAGTATCACCCTGCTTGCCTGCCTGCCATGCTAGGAACAACAGATTTTGATTGATGCTAGTTATGGCTAACATAGAAAACAAAAAAGAACACTCACTATGTTTGATTTATGAAAGTATCAAGGCAAATTTGGATTTTAGTGTTTGATTAAAAATACCTCCCTTAAGGGATGCTATGATCTGAATATTTCTAAGTGGCCTTCCTTAATGCTTCAAATATGCACTAAACTAAAACATAGCTGAGTCATGCAGTATAGATGTATGACCGGGGGCATAACATTTATCAGAAAATTCTGCATGTTTAATTCCTCATTTTACAAATGTGGAGTAGGAAAATATGGGAGGAGTAACATCAATAGGGGGGGAAAAAATAACAAACCAGACAGCGACTTACCAGAAAGTGAAGATAGCCACAATGCTGACTGTAACAAGGAGCTGAAGTAGAAGGATGCTATAAACCTAATATCAAAGAAACAGAATAAATATCAGCCTGGTTAACACCCAACAATTATGATGAGATCCCAACAGTTGATGAGATCCATGGGTGATGAAGGAGTCCTCAGTAGAGAATACATTGTGAATCTATAGTGGGATGTAATCCAGATTCATGGGAGGGAGGGGCTCTTTCCCAGAGACAATGGAGTTTTGAATGTCTGATAAGCAGGAAGAGGGCAAAGATGGACCCCCAACTAACAGTTTCCTGAGTGTATCTATAGCTATAATTGGTTTTGTCTGTCAAGATTTATGTCTGTAGGCTAACAACAATAAAGAAACCACTCAGAAAGAACTTCTTGTGTTGTCCCTGGTTCTTGGGGCCTGACAGAAACTCCCAGACAGTCACTGAGCCTACAATGTCTTGAATTGAAGCCTAACATTCCTGAGTCTAACTCAAGACACAATTCCAGGCTCAAAGCTTTATGTGGATAGGAGTTTGCCAAAATTAGTCCAGAAACTTCACGTTCCAGAAATTGGAGGAAACTGATGATCCAGATCTAAAACTAAGAGGTGGGAATTTTAGATGGCCTGAGGGCTGAAGTTTCAGTGTAATTTTAACAGTTATGGTTTCATTTAGTAGACAATTGACCTTGGCATTATTTTTTCTGAAGCCCCTCTTCATGACTAGGCTCTTTCTGGAATCTGCTTTAGCCTCTGAATCTATCTGATATTTTGTCTTTGTTCTAATACCTGTTCTTGATCTTACGCTACTTTCTGACTTGCTTGCAACCTACCATTCTTCCTCGCTACTGATTAAGCGTTGCGTTTGGTTTGGTCTTAATTGCTTTGACATTACCTTCCTGATGAATACCCTGCGCACATTCTGGTCATCCCAGCTGAAACTTGTGAGGGTCTCAGTTTCCCCTGAATATCCACTTCCATAGTTAGGACTGGAATCTGAAACAGGTGGAAAATAAAGTTTTTGTCTAAGTAAAGGGGCATGTCATATAAGATGAGACGGTGCTCTTTCCTGCTGAAATTTATGGCCTGAATATCTTATTTTACACAAAGTTTCAGGTTTAACTTAAATTAAATTGAATTAACAAATAATGCCAACCATGGCCAGTAATGGCAGCTGTGACAAAAATGCCCTTCCGAGGTAGACCATTACTCTAGAGCAGTGTTTCTCAACCTTGGCGACTTGAAGATATGTGGACTTCAACACACACAGAATTCCAGTAAGCCATGCCAGCTGTCTAGCTTGAGAAACACTGCTCTAGAATACTCACACTTATTTCTTCTCCAAGGGCAGTTGGGCTCAGAAAAGGATGAAAGTCCCCCCCAGCCATTCATTAAATTAGCAAGCTGTAATGGTGTTTCCCTTCTGTAGTTCACAGGACTGTTACACACCATGAGGAAGAACAACAAACAAAGCCTCCAACCCAGGGGGCCAAAGTAGTTGTGAGAAGAAATGGTGATTCCCTCTTCCTGCTTCTAACTTGTTATCAACATATAGTACAACATTCCCATGGTATTCAAAGATAACCAAAAAATCACTGCGGTCCAGTCAGCCCTTAGCCCTAATTGATCATTAGTGGTATCCATGTGATTAATTTTTATTTTTTTAATCTGTTGTAACCTACTGTGAGTCTTTTGACTGGAGAACCTTATAAAACCAAGAAAACTGAACCTATCTTGAGATACTTTATTTTAGGATATTAGTTCCTATAAATTGGATATCACACAATACTGTACTAACATCTAATGAATGTTATAAATAGGGAAGGGGAGAAAAATACACCAATTTTACTATGAGCTGGATGAGTCTGACTTGGGTTTCTGAACATCTACAGTTGCGGCAACATAGATTCTCCAACTCCCACAAATTTATATAAAATCCCTACCTAACAGAAAACTGTGTAACATGCGTGAACTAGTGAAATGACATAGAAAATGTGAGGGGAAAGTGCACCTGAAAATATTCATGCACATTTACGTATATGATTGTTTGAATTTTTAAGAACAGCTAGTTTCCGACTGAGGCAGAAACAGGACAGAACCAAAACGTGCCCTGAAAATATTAAAGTCATGCAAGGAAAAAGAATCACCACTGACCATCTCTCTGTATAAATAAGAGTATTTTACCATTCTAAAGAGATAAACACACATTTTAAACATTAAAAGTCGAATAGTAGGGTTGTTTTTTTTATTGACATTCTATGAAGTCTATTTTAGATTTTTTTTTTAAAGAGATTCCCTGCTTTATACCTTATTTCTGGGCTATGTGGGTTCTGTGCATTTGAGCCCTGGACATATGAAGGTATATAGGGAAAGGGAGAGAAAGAGACAGAACAAACTTTAATGTACTTTTGAGGCTGAAGTGCATGGAAAGTTCCCATCTCCTAGATGGGCAATTTTAAAAGATGTTACAGGCGACAGTATCAGAGGTCAAAGATCTAATGAAAAAGAAAAATGTCAAAGATGAACCTGGAATGACTTTGAAAACTGCATGTTCCAGTTCTGCTGAAAGATCTGACCCACAAGCTACAACGCGGGATCAAAAGGCCACAAGGCAAGGGGAGTCCAGACAGATGATGTCCTCTTGGGATCATGTGAATACCTCAAGAAAGCAACAGCTTCGTGATTTGTTTAGACTCCAGTGACATATGAAACTGCAAGAACTGCATACCAAGATCATGTGATTGGTATCACAGAAATGATCACATTTACTATTTCAACCATTCCATTAACATTCTATCTACTGAAATACTAAACACCTAATCCTTAAGACTGTGATTGAGGCTGAAATTATGGTGGTTAAGTCAGGCCCAATTTTATGGCCTTTTTTGTGGCAGTCATTAAGCAAACTCCACAATCATTAAACAAAGATGGCAATCATGTAGCAAACCCACTGTGCGAAATCAAATTTGGGTTGGTCATTGGGACCAGAGATTTATTCTTCCGAGCTTTCAGACTCATGCTAGAGCCCATCTTCAATTCTCTATTGGGATACATGCTTTGGGATGTTCTGTGATTCATGTTTACGTGGTACCTTCCTATTGGCTGATTGGTGTGTGGTGGCTGGCGATTGACTGGCGTGTCCCTGTGCTGCCAAGCCCTCGCCTCCTAAATATTTGATAATTCAGCAATCCTGTTAACTGACAAGGGGACTGTTTCCCAGGCTTCAGTCCCTTCCCTGGCTGATTTTGTGCCTGCTCGTCCAACGATCTTGGTTAGCTACAAAACTGAATGTGTGTCCTTGTTCACTGAAATGGGCAATGTACCCAATGGGAGGTTTTTGCTAGAAACACTGGTTTCCGGCAAAAGACATCATAAATTACAATCGCATGACTGCAGGTTGCTGCAAAAGGTTGTAAATGAGGGTCAGTTGCCAAAATGTGATCACACGACTACCCAAAATGTGATCACATGACCACGAGGAGGTGGGCAGTCATTGGAGCTTCAAAATTAGCTTGTAATTAGGAGAGAAGAGAATTAGAAGAGAAGAGTTGGAAGGGACCTTGGAGGTCTTCTAGTCCAACCCCCTGCTCAGGCAGGAAACCCTATATTATTTCAGACAAAAGTAGCTCTGGGGGAAGTCTGTCATAATTTCAAATAGCTGCTGAGTGACCGGTTGTAACCCGAGGACTACCTGTAATGGTATCGGGGTAGATAGGAGGGTTGGTTTTTATATGTATTAAACGTCACGAAAAGAACCCATGCCTTGGGTGGAGCGGGGTGGCTACAAATAAATTTGGAAGCAACAACCCTCTTTTATCACTATTCTCGACCACTGGCATTTGCCAGGGATTCCATCTCACTACCTTGCACGAAGTGAGCTATAGCTCGTTAAAACTTTTGTGCGCTTTTAATGCAATTTGCTAACCTGAAAAGGTGCCCCCACAACTTTTTTCCACAATTCTGTGTCAAGAAGAAAGAGGGACTCTGGGAAATTAGGCAGAAAAAACACAGCAGGGGTTTGGCAAAAAAAAACCTGATTAACTTTCCATATTGGGGCGCAATATTAGGGGATCCACATCCAGGAATCGTGTCTCAATATAATGGTAGGGATGATTGAATTGCCAGTCTCCGATGATACAAAGGAAGCCAGCATCCCCAGCATCACTACCACCACTAAGAATTCCCAATATTTTTCCCCAAACATTTTTAATTAGATTACAAAATATTATAAAATGCAAAATACAAAAGTAAATAAAAGAGCAGGGAAAGGGGAGGGAAAGAGCAGGGAAGGGGGAGAGAGAAGTGAGGAAAGGTAGGGAAAAGAAAAAGAAAAGGATTGACTTTTGACTCTCTCTGTTGCAGTAGGATAAGGCAATAACATCAAATCACAGCTTTTTGTTTTTCCATAATAATAAGAACGAGTCATTTCTACAAAGATCTATCAACCTAATTTGTAAAACCCAAAGTCAAAGTTACATTCTTTTCCACATCAAGCACGAAATTCTGAAGGGGTTTCATGGTTTCCTATATTTTTAAGACAAAGAAACATTTATTGTAATATAATCTATCATAGCCTCTGCCATAAATATACTCTATATCTATAATATAATCTATCATAGCAGGGATGGGTTTCTCCCGGTTCGCTGGTTACCCGCTTTGTGGACGTGCTTCTCGTTTGGCTGTCAACAGCGCGCTGCGCGGGATCGCCTTCAAAATCTTTGTGGTATTCTGAAAACACTATGATCCAACAGCTGTGCAGCGGCTATCCATTGCACAGCTGTTGGATCAGAGTGTTTCAGAATACCATGAAGATTTTAAAGGCGATCCCGGGCAGCGCGCTTTTGACAGCCGATCAAGAAGCGCGTCCACAAAGCGGGTAACCAGCGAACCGGGAGAAACCCATCCCTGCCGGGAAGGGCAAAAATACCACCCCCTGCCCGCAGTCCATTTTCACAACCAGAGTGGTGCAGGAGGCCAATTAGGCCATGCCCACCATGGCCACGCCCACCCAGCAACCAGGCAGAGAACCGGTTGTTAAATTATTTGAAGCCCACCCCTGATTTAAAGTAGTTATGGGAATGAATTTAGACAATATTATATTCAACTCAGTTTTAGGGCTTCTGCTTTTAATGCAAGTCAGATGATGAAGATTCAGCATGAAGCTGTGAGAAGGCACAAACTTCTAAATATAAGATGGAGATGGGAAAGGAGGGTATAATGCCTCAATCCAAATTCTCTCTAGAGTCATCTGAGGGAATGCCATGAAGAGAAGAGCTACAGCCTTCCACAACAGGGATATCACCACCAGGGATGGGTTCCTACCGGTTTGCTGGTTACCCGCTTTGTGGGCACGCTTCCCGATCGCCTGTCAAACATGCACTGTGCATGATTGACTTCGAAATCTTCGTGGTGTTCTGCAAGCACTCTGATCCAACAACTATGCCACGAAGATTTCGAAGTCAATCGCATGCAGTGCGCGTTTGACAGGTGATAGGGAAGCGCGCCCACAAAGCGGGTAAACAGCGAACTGGTAGGAACCCATCCCTGTGCCTCAGGTTCTTATACTGAAGAGATATATTGTTACAATGTTTCAGTAAGCACTTTCTACTATCGCATGAGAATAAAAGAAAACAATAAACAGCAGCCTTTAAATTTTTCAGGGATGGGAATGGGGACCCTGAAGGATGATATACTAGCAATTTTTATAAGGGTTTTTTAGGGGAGGTTCTTAAGGGTTCAGGGAGGGGGAAGGGGAGAAATGCCCCTGGAGGAGGCCCCTCCAGCCCCAGCTGCTGAGTGCAAAGGCAGAAGCGGGTTGGGTGCCGGGGGAGTCCCTCCGGAGGGCCAGGGTGGGGTAGCCAGCTTGCCACAAGTGGAGGGAGTGGGGACAGGAAGGACTGGAACTCCAGATTTCATGGAAGGCTTTATACCGGTGGTGTCTGGGAGGGACGGATATGGCAAGAGCAGAGGGGTAGGCCGCTCTCGGGGAACCCCTATTTGCTGTATCAAAGAGATTGCGTGTTCTGGCCCCTCTAAAACTAACATCTTAATATAATTATTTCCTTTCCCTGGTACATTGCCGATTCCTCTCTCGCTTTATTATAAACTTCCTCCCTTGTCGCTTTTCTACTAAACCTAATATGCACTTCCCTCGGTAGGTTGTGCCATCTTGCGTAACTTGTATAAACCCGGTTTACCTCGTCAATATCTCGCTGTACCTCTTCCTCGGCCTTTTGTACCTCTTCCTTGGCCTTTTGTAGCAATAGTAATTTTAATAGTAATTTTAACCATCACCTCCCCCAATTTCTCGTCCCTTTCCTCCACCACATTTTGAAAACATAAATAGAAGGCTGCGCGCTCCATATCTAGGGCCACCGCTTCCTCCTTGAGGTTTCTATTTACCTGAAGCTGGTTTAGTTCCCACTTTACATTCGTTCTAGTCTCTCATCTATTTTTTCCATTTTTTCCTCGGCCACTGTAATTCTCTGTTCGTTTCTTGTTGTCGCTAGCTGCATATTATTTATTTTTTCCTTCAGTTCCCTTACCTCCTCTCGTAAGTCCCCCATATCTTTTTTTAACTTTTTAAAGCTAGCTAACATCATTTTTTGTAGGGCCAGTATAGTCTGTTGTATACTTTCTCCCGAGATTTTCTCTCCTGATGTCATTTCACTTTGCTTTTTGGAAGCTGGTGGGGTTGTAATCGGTGTGTTAAATGTAGCCCCCTTCTTTCCAGTCTTCGAGACTGAATAATTTGACATATCCGTAGTGCAGAAAAAGAAATACTTCCACGGGATCATACACCCTTATCTCATCTTTTCTCGTAGTCTCTCACTAATAACCAGTGTCCCTATATCTCCAAACCATGTATGTGGGTATATCTAGAATTTTGGTTTATTTTTATTCTATTCCCCTTTATTCAAATTTATTCAATTCTCAATCAATTGGTCCTTCCTTTTCTGATTATACTAATTCCAATTACTTCTTTACTTCACTCAATCTCCACATATAATCTTATCCCCCACTCTAGTCACTATATCCAATACAGCCACTATAATCAGTATACTCTATATATAATCTTATTTCAATCCTTTGTTCCAATCCATTAATTAATTACAGAAATTCATCCACTCAAATAGCACCAATTAATTTCCTTCCCCTAATTTAATCAAATCTTTAGGTCCAATTAATTTTCACTAAACTCAACCAATAATTCTCTATAATTAATTAGTAATAATTAGTACCTAGTAATCAATGATAATCCAATAATCCAATAATAATTAATAGTTAATAATCCAATAATAGTTAATAATTAATAGTTAAGTTTCTACTCATCAATTTCAATTCATCAAATCATCAATTCATCCATTCATTGATCCCCCTAAACAATTTATGATCATATACAAGAATATATAGTTATAGCCTTATACAAATCTGTTTGAACTAATTAGAACCCTAACCCTTCATAATTTTCTGTGGAGAAATTTGAAGAGCATCGTCATCAATTCTAAATTGATCATCCGATGGCATGGGTGAGGTATCATCAGTATGCTGATGATACCCAATTATACATCTCCACCCCTGGCTGGACCAGTTATGCCATTGAAGTGATGTCCCGGTGCCTGGAGGCAGTGAGGATCTAGATGAGGACCAACAGGCTCAGACTCAAGCCTGACAAGACTGAGTGGCTTTGGGTATTGCCTCCATGTGGTCCAGTTGAATATCCATCTCTAATTCTGGATGGGGAGAGATTGACATCCTCAGAATGGGTGCACAACTTGGGAGCCCTCCTGGATCCGCAGCTGCAATTGGAACATCATTTGGCAGCTGTGGCCAGGAGAACTTTTGCATATCTGTGCCTAGTGCACCAGTTGTGCCCCTTCCTGCACCAAGAGGCTCTTCTCACAATCACTCATGCCCTCATCACCTCAAGGTTAGATTACTGCAACATGCTCTGCTTGGGATTACCCTTGAAAAACATTCAGAAGCTTCAGTTGTTCCATAATGCAGCCCCACGAATGAATAAGAGTGTACCTTGGTGCACCCATATAACACCATTCCTCTGTGAGCTGCACTGGCTTCCAATAGCTTTCCAGGTGCAATTCAAGGTGTTGGTAATGACCTTTAAAGCTCTACATGGCTTAGGATCAGGGTACCTTCGAGACTGTCTCCTCCTATCTTACGTCTCCCAGCACCCCATGTGGATCTACCACAGAGTTGGCCTCCTACGAGTCCCATCTGCAAAGCAATGCCATCTGGCGGGCTCACAGGGGAAGGCCTTTTCTGTGGCAGCACCAACTCTCTGGAATCAGCTCCCCTCGAGGATGCAGACCATTCCTAACCTCCCCTCGAGGATCCGGACCTCCCTAACCCTTCCGCCGGGCTGTTAAGACCTGGCTGTGCCAGCAGGCTTGGGATCATTGCTTCCCCTTATATGGATGTGTTAATATATGTTTGTTTGTATGGTATATATTTTAATGTTTTAAATATTAACTTGTTTTTAGGTTTTTTATTACTGTGATTTTAATATTTTATTATGGTTGTAAGCTGCCCAGAATCCTGCGAGAATTGGACAGCATATAAATCTAATAAATAAATAAGTCTAATAAATAAATAATTTACAGAATCAGTTGTTTGGGTCAACAAGAACCATATTAGGTGCTAGATATATAATGACAAATAAACAATAGGACTCAGGAGTATTGGCTAAGCAACCAGGGCCAGCAGCTGTAGGACTACTGGAAGAAAGGTTGTTTACCTATTGCAAAATATATGAAGACTGAAAATTAAAAAATATATATATCTGCTAGTATAAATCAAATTCAAGAAGGAGGGAATAACTGAAAAGAATGTATCAGCTCTGGGAAGAACAACATCCAGAATCAGAAATAACACAACAGGTTCTAGCAGATCAGCATTGAGTTTAAATACAAAATAAAGTATTCATAGATGTAGAACTTGAAGAACTGAAAATCTACCCAAGATAATTAAATCAAAGCAGATTTCATTAGCATTAGCTCAGGCTGTAGAGGCAAAAAATAAAGAATTGGTAGTACAGGATCCACATAACTGTTGAACCATTTTCATTCCTAAAGGAGGTATCCTCTCCTCTGCTTTTACCTCAGAAGGAACAAAGCCCTCTAACTAAAAACAAGAGAAAATGAAACAAAGAATAAACGTTTATGTAGAACATCACAAAAAATAAAAAAGATACCTGCATTGTTCCAAAAAAGCAGCTAGCACAAGTATTAAAAGATGCCAATATTGTAATATTAAATGTAAGCATTAGCTCACTTCAAGAAACAACCAACTAATATTCAGCACAGCTGCAGTTATAACTGAAGACCTTGGATGGAAAATCAACAAATAAGTAAAAAAAAAAAAATCCAAACAATGCTCCACCAAAAACGAATTTGAGGTTGGAAAATAATATGAGCTTGCTAAAATCAAATGCAAGCAAGTTAGAACAGATGAAAGAAAAGAAGCAGAAGAACAAGAAGACCAAATAATACCTAATAAAGAAATATCATCTAGAATCAAGAAACCTCAAAGATACATAAAAATAATAAAGAAACAAATAACAATTATAGCCAAGCAGACCAGCAGGTATGAAACAAGAATTTCACACTTTAGTCAGAATCTCCAATTTCAGTCGAATCAGAAACATTTCTACATAACATGAGGGTTCCTTGATTCTCTCTGATTTTGGTTGTTTTTATGCATATATTTTATTATCCAAGCTAAGTAACATTGTTAGTGGTAATCATTTCATCTCAACCCTGAGCTACAAATATTCTTCTTTATTGGTATTTTTCTGCCAATCCATCAATGTAGAAACTGCAACAAACCAGTGTACACCTGACAAAGAAGCAGCGGGTCAGGTCTGGATGAAGCTATTGGACATCAAGTATGTAGCTTGGATGAAGGAGAATAAAAGAGAAGTTGGAATGAAAGAACTTGTAATAACAGCAGAAATGATGGAGAAGCAGTACAGCTAATGCTACAACAATAAAAGCAGCAGAGAACTCATTAAACCACTAAATATTGTTTCAGGATGGTGGGGTAAAAAATAAGAAGTTAGATAGGCTGAGCAATCCTAACCTCAAATCCATTAATACATGAGGAGTTTATTACAATTAAGCCAAGTGGCCTTCTGCCATTCTTTACTTTACATTGGTAATTACAAATACTGCTCCATGATGGAAAGCTACTGCAGAAGCAAGCATGAAGTCCTTACTACAGGAGAGTTATGAATGCACTCAATCCAAGTCAGATCATTCCCTTCAGAGGGATCGGTGCCAAGATTCTCGGTTTTGCCAACTTGGAACAAATGAAGCCAGTTGTTTCCTTCCAAGATGCACTGGAGCTACTGATAAGTGTTTAAATTTTGAACAAATGGGGCTTGAACCATATCTGAAACCAGACAATGTGGTTTGTACAACTGAACAGCCAAAGTGTGCTTTTCACTGCAGAGAAATAATGCATAATCAGAAGGCAGGAAGCGTTCTGATACAACTCAGGAGACTTGGGGACTTATATATGGCAACAATACACACACACACCCCCACCCCTCCCACGGGGGGATCAGCCAGATGGCCTCCTAGGCTGATGCCCCGGCT
>JANHGC010005061.1:505890-515986 GCA_027560395.1 Boaedon fuliginosus | reverse complement strand
AGTATAAACCGAGGGTGACTTTTTCAGCTTATTTTGGGGGCTGAAAAACTCGGTTTATACTCGAGTATATATGGTAACTCATTCCCAGCAAGTCACATCTGTCTGAGAAGCAACTAAATCAAACAAGCAACCCTTCATTCTATAAAACTCACTGTAAGATCCCCAGTGGACCAGCTTGTACATAAATCATTAGAGTAATCCCTTATGCAGAGATATGCAGTTACCACATCTCTGCAAACTTGCATTCATTTAAAGACTAAGTGCTCAGAAAATCTAACAAAAGTGCTTGAAACAAAAATGAATAGCTATTCCAACAAATATTCAATCAGGTAACCTACACAGCTTACTCTCCACCCATCAGGGCTTACAAGACATTTCCATGATTGGTCATTTAACATAAATGTAGAACTTATTCTCAATTATTTATATAAAATAAGAGCATCAGCCTTTAAAAAAAATACTGTGAACTCTGTATTTTGAACTGCTGAGTAATTTCCCATTATTTCTAATATATAAACGTCAAAGATTTTTGTTCTATTCATGAACAAGTTTTTCATTAGCATGCTTCTTTCATTTAAGAATGCACATTTCGGAAATCTGCCAATACAATTAATTTGGAAATGTGGATCACTATTTTTATACCATAATTATACAATTTAGTATAATCGGATAAATCTTCTTTTAAAATGTTAAAAACTATTTGGTGATATAACAATCAACATTGTTATGCTTCCATAAATGTTCTCTACAAAGTACAGGACGTGTTTGCCTCTTGGCTAAAGTTTTTAAAAAGCGACAGTTGCTTCTTTGTGTTGACAAAATAATCAACGATACAGTGGCCTAAAATAAGTAAAGGAATATATCGTCTAGGTTTGGACTGATCTGCGCCAATATATATCTAAAAGCAATTTAGGAGAATTAAGTAATGTGTACAAGCTTAACAATTGAAAAATTGATATATTGTACAATGTGATATAGAGATAAAGCACTTACTGTTTCCTGGACAGAGATTGAATTAGCATCTCCTCTGGCATATGATGAAGCTGCAAAATTAGTGTTCTACAAAAAATTATTTAATATTGACAAATTACTAAAAGATTGTATTTTAGTTTAGATAACATCTATTATCAAGCTATGCATGTAAACGGGACCAAGAGTATTAGTAGCATCGTATTTACTGTACAGTAACTAATTTCCACCAAATCATTTAATGATTGCAATCTATATAAAGCCTTTCATGGCACAAGACCATTATTTAAGGAACCATCTTTCCCCTGATGCTTCAGATTTCATCTATCAAGGAATGCCATCTGATGGATCCAGGAGGTGTGTTTTCTCTGACATGGCATCCTCCCGGTAGTATCGCATCCCCCCAGAGACCACAATAGCCAAGATCCTGCCCTCTATTAGATGAGTCTCAAAGACCCAGTTCATTCTCCAGATGTGTTTGTTTTGTTGATTTAGTATTTCTTGTTTTCCTTTCAGCCACTTATTTTCCCTTTTTATTGTTTTGACTGTTGTTTGAAAAACAATTTTTTATGTTTTTAGCCTGTATGCCTCCCAGAGTGGATGGCCTATAAATATGGCAAACAAAAACCCTTACCTAGGTTCTTGTATTGGAAACAATAGAAAAAAGTTACACAATGTCTGCTCTATAACCACTACTCCTTCGTTTCCAAACAAAAACTGGTTTTGAGTGTAAACACACAGATTTGTCACAAATTCATCTACAACAGCCCTAGACCACAGAACTACCTGATTTACCACATTATCACCTCAAAGCCGCCATGACAAGAAAAGTTAGAGCTGCTTCTTGCTCTTTCCATAATACAAATACAGTATTTGCAGAATGGCAACATTACGAAGCAGTGAATTTTACCCAAAGGGAAGGAGTGACTCTTGTTATTTTGGGATGAGTCAATGTGATGATTATTACTGCTATTCTCATTATAATTCTTCTAAAAAGATGATAGCTATGAGCTCTCCAAAAAGCTCCATCAAACAACCATGAGCTGAGGTAAGCTTTAGGAAATAACAGATTTAAAGCTTCAGCATGCCTTGGGATATTTTGAATGCACCCAGATGTTGTGTTAAAGGGTTATTAAAATGTGGCTCCAAAGAGTTTCCTCTTAAAGGAATATGTGCTTTCCTGCCCAACATTGTACTCAGAAAGAAGTATGGACTCCATTGTAATGGATTAAAATCTGCCTCAAATCTCAGGCACAATCTTGCATTGGAGGATATAAAAGAGATGCCTAGGTTTGCATGCCATTGTGAATATGGGTCATTTTATCTTAAGTTATATTGAGCAGAATTCCCTTAATCTTCAATCATATGAATTCCCTTAATCTTCAATCTCATGTCAAGCTTTGATGGAATCTTTCATACATTTTGTCCAATATACAGGGATGGGCAACTATCTGGATTTCAATGCTCATAAGCTCCATCCACCATCACTAAATGGCAGGGGATCTGTTCTCCATAGGACAGGAAATTTATTTATTTATTTAATTTAGATTTATACCCCACCTCATTTCCCCAGTCAAGGGGAACTCGAGGTGGCTAACAATAATAAAACACAATAATATACAATTAAACCATTCTAAATACAATTCAACCATCATCCAAGTGGTAGGGTACATTAGTTCCAGGCCTTCCGCCAAAGCCAGGTCTTCGTGGCTTTCCAGAAGGCCAATAAGGTGGGGGTGGTCCTAATCTCTAAGTACACAGAGGAGAACATTTAATGAATACAGAGAATTAGGAAACAAGATGGATACATAGCAGGTATATCCAACCTTGGCAATTTTAAGATTTGTAGACTTCAACATCCAGAATTCCACAAGTCTTAAAACTGCCAAGATTGGACACCTCTGATACATACCATTCACACAAATGGACATGTATTCACACAAATTATAACCTCCAGGAGGAAAAAAAGGAAAAATGACCTTATACGAAGAGGCTGAAAGAAAGGACCATAAAAAGAGCATTCTACAAGCCAGACAGAGAGAAGTTTGAAACCCTTTGCATGTCAGTGAGGACAGACATGCAGACAGAAAGTTATTTTAGCACAGGTTTCCATCAGACCAAGAGAAAGACCAGTTATGATCAAATGGATGTACAACTACCAGATCTTCCTCAACTTAACACCCTTGTGGAATTGCTTTACCCTGGGCTCCTTAACATGGACCCTGTGGACATCAGTGTGCCCACTAACATTTCCTAATGCCTTTTAATTTTTTTGTTTTCTGGAAAAAAAAAGAAGAAGGAAGGGGATTGCATGGTACAGTGCAAAATAATAACTCCAGGTTCAATTTTATCTCCAGAATATCTCACTGTGTTGTTTCATACATGGACTTAGAAACATCTGTGGGAAGTATAACTGGTAGGGAGTTCATAAAAAAGGCAAAGATATTATAAATAGAGCTGATAAGTTGGGTATGTGGGGGAGGCCTTCCTCCGTTTGCCTCTTCGTAAGTAAGCACACTATGCTATAATTAATCACACCCACCATGTCAGCTTTTTGATGAAAGATGTCATAGCGCATCCTTTCGACATTCACGTGCTCCTCAGTTAAACAAGGCCAAAAATAATAATAATAATAAAAAGCATGCAGCTTTGAAAAGCCTTCCAATGCAAGATGCCTGTCAAGATAGATTACTATGTTGAGGGGGGAAATATGCTGATGTGATGCTCCGTGTTACCTTTTCTTTCCCATGGGCTCTGTTTACTTGCCTAATGAGATTCTGACCCAACCACAGGAATTGCACCGGAAGGAGGGAGATAAATGCTCCGTGAAAACATGACTTATGCAGGCATCTTATGCAAGGCAACTGTATCTCAGCAACTCGTTTTTGTTATGGAGCCCTGGATCAGGGCAACCACAGGGAGGATTTAAAAAGTTAAGATAATTGGCATGACTATGCAATCAAAGCCCTACCTCTTTTAATGTCCATGCGAGGGTAGGGCTTTAATTGCAGTCACAGTCACCATCTTAGCTTTTTACCACCCTGCGGACGCACCTACACCAGAAGATGCTGCATTTTAAAACTCTCCCATAATGTTTTCCATAGATAACAAAGTTACGGCCTAGAGATAACTCTTAATAGAAAGTCACAAGCCATCTGGAGAGGCAAAATTGAAGCATGCCTGATTTTCTCGTGGTCCTCAGCTTGACTTTTAATGCAGGAGATCAGTTTTTGCTGTTGTAGTTATTTGTCTCTTCCTCACAGCCTGCTCTGAGGAAGTTATTAGTTATTTGTCCCTTTCTCTGGAGAGGAAGCTGCTCTGCTCTAGGGAGAAAAGGAATCAAAAAGAGGAAAATAGTGACATCCAAGAAATAATTGGCCACGTTTAGCTCTTGGAAAACTTACTGATCACTCTTCAGCCCATGAACCCCGTGGCCTCCAAGACATTATCCTAAGGGAATGTAGACCTGCCTTGAGAGAAATAGAGCTTTCCCCCACCCTACAAACTCCCTAATAAAGGAGATTTGTTTACTGCAATGTTTTTGTGAGGCTATTTCCTTCAATGATCAAGCAGATGGAAGTTACAGCAAAGCCTAGATATATGTCACAACCCAGCAAGTCAAATATGATCAAACACAATCTCTGGACTACCAAAGATAAAATAACACTGGCCTCTTTGCTGTGTGCTGGGCAGGGCACTAAAAATCGGGACCTTGGAACATATATTACACCATCCAGAGTAGATTAGTGAGCTGAATTCAGATTGATGGATCATAAATTTTACGGGTTTGCTTTATGGAGGCACATCTATGGAGATTCTCAATCATCCAGGTCATGGTCAGCCCAAAGGTGCTGGACTTGCTTGGGGGTTTTTTTGCCTTGAAAAAGTTCCCTACCCCAAAAAGCTGTCAGTTTTAGAAGTCTCCGAGTGCTGAATGGACATGAGGAAGTTTCTTTGGAACGCTGACAGAAGCCTTTTGAACAGCATCTTCGGGACATTATGGAGTCACCATTTCCATGAGAGTTAAGTGTGATACAATCAAACATCAAAGTGTTCCAGGATTGCAATGGATATATTCAGTTGCTTAGGTGAGTCACAGATAAAAAATCTCTGCTATTACTAGAATGCTACTTCCCCAATGGCATAAATCCATTCAAAAGTAATCAAACTGCAGTTGAAAGGGCAAAAGAAACAAATAATAGAGATCTTATCTGTTCAGTTCATTCAATTATTTCTCCTCAGGGTAGTCATATACCGGTCGTATTGAATCAATGACAGTGAGATACTGTACTATTGTAATGGAAAGAGAAAACCAGGCAAATACATGGCAGCCCTTTTTCCTGGTGGGTGTGTAATCCACTATTGGGATCAATTCTCTATTTTAGAAAGGCAAAAAATAAAAATTCACTCTTGATCATTGATATGTTAACATATCAACATGTATTGACACTGATGCATAGCCCAAAGGAAGTGGCCATCTCCATCATTATTAACAAAGCATTATCCATATGACTGATCCAGAAATGTGGAAAATGGCAACCACCAAAGTGGTGGTTGGCAGGAAATGTCAATCCCAACAGCAGACAAGAAAAAAGATGTCACTGGATTGAATTTTCAGAATGTTACGATGATTCTAGCAATCTATTTTGTTTGTTTGGGAGGAAGGGAGGGTGGGGAGTCGATGCTGTGTTCTTCAAGTATTTATTTTAGTACCTATGTTGTACATCAAATTCCATTCATTTCAGACTAATCACTTACCTTTCTTAATATACAGATCCGATTCATCAATGGAACATATAGATTATTTTTACACCTCTAATGAGGTTAGGGAGCTGAAAGAAAATGAAAATACAATGCACAAATTATTTGTGAACAAAGGCCCCCAGCAATAGTTTGTTTTTAAAAAAAAATCTTAACATTTCAGTAAAATTTAACAATGAGATGCTACTGAAAAGCATGCCATGGATTTTGCCAACCGAAGGAGGTCATCTTGTGGGCCCTTGGAAGGAGGCCTTTTCTGTTGCAGTCCCTGATTTTTGGAACACAATTCTCCCCAAGGTTAGATTGCTGGCTTTTCAGAAGGCTCTAAAGGATTGGAATGTGATCCTAGGATTGTGGGTTAGGATGCTAGTGAGAGCTCATGATGTGGTTATGATTTGGTTTATCTTGATTTGGTTCTTCACCTGCTTTTTAAAGTTTTGTATTAAGATTTTCGATGTTTTTTTAAAAATGTTGTAAGCCATCTAGAATCACAATTGTGAGATAGGCTTTTATATATGTTGAAGAAGTAAACAAATCATAAATGAATAAACAATTTCAATTTTAAAGACCACAGTACTGTATTCAACATACTAAATTCTGGAGAGGGTTTAAAAAAGGGTTTCAGCTATAAAGGGCACTTTAATTTTCTTCTGCTTCCTTCTAGGTACAAAACAACACAACATCAGGACAAGCTGTCGCCATGGAGATTTTCCTCACTTTTCAATTGGTCCTGTGCATTTTTGCCTCCACTGACGATCATAGGACTGACAGCTTGGGGTCCCCAGCTTTGTCCATTGGTTTCTCTGTCGTCCTGGGTCACCTCATTGGGGTGCGTAGCCAAATTGCCGTGCAAAATTAAGCAAGGATGTTACATTACAATTGAATAAAGTTTGCCGGTTGGACAATAATATTGACAATAACATCCAAATTTTGGAGTTGAAAGAGTGGCCCTTTTCAAGTGGAATTTCTCGTGGTTGAAAATCTGAGCAATTTTCAACACATACTTAGTCATTGAATCCAGATTCAGTGGGTTTGGGCTGCGCATAGTTGCGTTCCAATGTGGCTGCCTCTCCCTCCTTTTCTAGATAGCAACTAATCTGAGATCATATTATTAAGAGGATGCTATTATCAAATGGGATTCAATTTATCCTTAGCTGAGATAGTTCAGAGCATCAATCTGTTTAGTGGTACTTATAATGGCTGCCCTCGCTGATTAGTTGTTATAAGCCAATCTCAGTGATAAAATGTGGCTTTTTTTTTTGCTTGCATGAAAGGACTTCCTTCTTCCTTTCCCAATTCTGCCCACTTACAAGTAGTCCTCAACTTATGACCACAACTGAGCCCAAAATTTCTATTGGTAAGCACAACAGCTGTTAAGTGAGTTTTGCCTCATTTCATAACCTTTCTTGCCACAGTTGTTAAGTGAATTACTGCAATTGTTAGGAGCACCGATTGTTAAATAAATCTGGCTTCCCCATTGGCTTTGCTTGTCAGACGATTGAAAAAGTTGATCACATGACCCCAGGACACTGCAACTATCATAAATATGGACCAGTTGCCAAGCATCTGAATTTTGGTCGCATGCCCATGGGGATGCTGCAATCGTCATGTGAAAAATGAAAAGTTATTTTTTCCAGTGCCGTTGTAATTTTAAACAGTCGCTATATCAGTGAGTAAGTCAAGGACAACCTATACTTTCCAAAAATTCCCCATGAAGCTTATTCCAGTCTTCTGCAACACATTTTGTAGGCTTAGAAGAGGCTACAAGGAAGGATATTGTCCCCTCCTTATTTTACCAACAAGTGTCCCACTGTATATTCTATTGCTACCTTGGCTTTATTGCCACCAAGAACCATGCTGGTGCAGTGATTAGAATACAGTATTGCAGGCTAACTTTGCATTCCCACTTCCAGCAGTTCGATCCTGACCAGCTCAAAGTTGACTCAGCTTTCCATACTTCCAAGGTCGGTAAAATGAGGACCCAGATTGTTGGGGGCAATATTCTGACTCTGTAAACTGCTTAGAGAGGGCTGTAAAGCACTGTGAAGTGGTATATAAGTCTAAGTGCTATTGCTATTTACAGATAGCAAAATAAGCCACAGAAGACGTCTAATAGAACAGATTTTCAGTTGAAAAAATAGTACTGTACAGTAAACGTTGGTTTTAATAGAAGCATGCAAGTTTTTTTTAAAGATACCATATTGAGATTCAGAGATAATCATATAATTACCCAGCATAAAACATCCTGTTCATAGATAGACCAATTATTCAAGTATATGTTAATTTTTTGCTTCAATCCTGTCTTCCTCCTGAGTGATTAGTCTTTATTTTCTTTTCTGATTATTTTAGCTCTTCTTGAAATATAACACTTTCTTATCCTTTCCAAAGTTTTACTCACCCTTGCTTTTCATTCTTCCTCATTTTCTGCTGATTGTCCAGTCTCGGTGGTGCTTTGGACACATATTTACATGTAGTTCCTCACTGTTAGCCAGTTTTAATTAATACCATTGTGCTGAATTAAACTGCATTTAAGGTCTTCAAAGCATTCGCTTAATCAAAATATATCACTGCTATTTTCTTCTCAGAAAAAACAAATAAGGGAAAAGAAAACTGTCAAAAGATCTGACCACATACATTAATTTACCTAATGCTTTAGAGCAATATACATGGATTTTCTCTCTCTTTTATTTTTATCCTCATTAGAAATCCTGTTATACAAAACTGTGCAATAAATCAATGGTCCAAGATATTTCCATCAGTTTCAACTTTGAATTGAAATTTGAACCTATATTTTCCCATAAAGAATCAAAGTACATAACAGATGAAAGGGATCTTAGAGATTGCCTAATTCAGGGGTCCCCAACTCCTGGTCTGTGGCACCAGGCTGCTTCTGCGTAAACAAGTAAATCCCCATCTGCAGGATGCAGGCAGCATGCAAAAACCACACCTCCTCCAGGCCACAGAAAACCTCTCTCCACAGAACCTGTCCCTGGTGCCCAAAAGGTTAGGAGCCACTAGTCTAATCCAATCCCTTTTTACTACAACTATACACACACACACACAGCAGTGTGGTATAGTGGTCAAGGTGCAGACTGTAAGTATGAAAACTCTGAGAGGTGGGCAGAGAGATGGAAAAATGTGATAGAAGATAGATAGACAGACAGACAGACAGACAGACAGACAGATAGACAGATAGATAATCACATAAAAACTATGATCCTGGCTCTGTCCCCGGATGTGCCTCTAGGTGGCAGTAGCTGTCAACTGCTGCACCTGGGCACCTGCAGGGGACAATGTTGAACCCCTAGTATATAAGGGCAGGCACACGCCACATGTGGTCAGTTCTTCTCAAGTTCTTACCTATGCTGCACAGATGTAGTCTCTCTGAGACTAAGTCTATCTTTGGTTTATCTAATAAAGCCTTACCTGATTTGCCCATATCCTATGGTATGTAGCTTCTTCCTAAGGTTCGGACCTCTATCCCAATCAATGACAGATTTCATATTCTAGTCCACTCTTAGGTACAGAAGCTGGCTGGATCTTGGGCCAATCACTCTCTCAGCCCTAGATTGGGCAGATAGAAAACACCCTGCCCCACCCAATCAAGCCATAATGGATCAGCAGATGAGATTGTGTTCTGCATCCTTCAGTAACAGCCTTCATCCAGCCTCCATCCTTCATCATTTGAGTCATATATAATTTCATCCTATTTTTTTCTACCTAGATTTACTACACTGGCTGTTCCATGAATCCTGCTAGATCTTTTGCCCCTGCTGTGATTCTTGGTGAATTTGACAACCATTGGGTAAGACACCTGACCAACCTTTCTCCACTGGGTTCTGTGAAAGGGGTTCTGCTGGAGATCTGATTTAAAAAAAAAACACAAAAAAACACATATCTTTTTTCAATTCAAACACAGTGCAATGCTAACATGTGCAATAATGGGATTCTCTATTCACCATAACCCAGATGCCTATCTGCCATTTTGTTGTTGGGATGTGGTAATCGTTGAAAACATAGTGTATGTTAGAAATGAAATGCATTCTGAAGTTATCCCATTTTTTTGTGATTTTTAATGCAAGAGTTCCAACAAACCCAAACATTGTTTCAAAATTTTATCCAGGTAAGAAGGTTGAGAAAACCTACACCGGATAATCTATAGTTGCAACAGACTAGTAAAAGGCTTAGCAATGTTTGGGGGTTTGTGAATCTTAGGAGTCTCTCAACCATTGGTTAAATGCAGCACTGCAGGTTGTCAGCAGGTTGTCAGATCGAATCCCCAGGTTCAAGGTTGACTCAGCCTTCCACCCTTTCTAAGGTCGGTGAAATGAGGACCCAGATTGTTGGGGGCAATAAGCTGACTCTG
>JANHGC010005061.1:432396-454357 GCA_027560395.1 Boaedon fuliginosus | reverse complement strand
GTGTGAACAAAGGAAACAAATATTTTTACTAATACTAAGTAAAAAAATGCTAAGTTAAAGTGTTTGTTTAATTAACCAGATTTACAAGACCACTCAATTGATGATAGCTCTAGGTGATGTATAAGTTAATAACAACACTTAATGCAAGGAAAAGAGCATATACCACTCCATGGACTCAATACCACTTAGGGGACATATACTCTACCTAACCCAGACCCTGGTGAAAAAGGCCCATTTGAAGGCCTGCAAGGTTAGAGTGATATCCAAACCTCTGGGGAATACTATTCCAGGGTGAAGACACCGAGTTCTAGAAGGCACACTGCCTTGAGAGCTGTATGCAATGAAATTTCATTTTATGTATGCCAATTAGTGTACATTCAAAGTGACAATAAAGTTATTCTATGTATCTAACTCACTAATGTATCTGTGGCTTTCACTCAGATGGCAGCAGTCTTACAACATGAAAAGCGCCCACAGCTTTACTTCTGACATCAAACGCCATTCCGAAGGGACTTTTACCAGCGATTTTACCGAACATTTGGACAACATGAAGGCCAGAGATTTCGTGCACTGGCTCATCAATGCCAAACGTTACAGGTAGAAGAAGATAATGAACAGGCAGAGCCTGAGGGTGGAGTCAAGAGAGCAATTAGTCTAGAGTCCTTGCATTCTAAGCAGTCTAAATCTAACCTCTTTTGAATTCCGTTAACTCTTATCTAGCAGCAAATTAGTGCCAGCTATTAGTTAGCTAGATTCTTTAATATAGGCACAAGCAATAAATCAGTTTAACTGGACCTTAACACAGGGTCCTGATTCTTTGTGTCTGAGTTGAACCTTTTTTTTTCATCTAAGAAAAATATCAATTTTCCATAATTTTATTTAAAACAGTAAATAAAGAAGCAAATGTTATGAATACTAAACTCCTGATAGCTCTTCAGAATATAATATCCTGAATATCCTTTTGAGGACAATATGTATCACCATGTATCAGCCTTTCTATTTTTCAACATGCAGTTGTCTGGAATTCCACTTGGAATCAGGGGTGGGTTTCAGCCAGTTCGGGCTTGTTTGGGCAAACTGGATATTAATTTTACATCTGGTTCGCTGAACCGGTATTTAGAACGACTGGCTGGCCTCGCCCACCCCTCCCTGCCCCTCCCAGGAGTTTCCACGCAGCCCATTTTGAATCCCAGGTAAGTGCCGGGCATATGCGGAGGTTATGGGAGGGTCAAAAATGGAGGCCAGGGGAGGCCATTTTCACCTTCCCCAGGCTCCAGGGAAGCCTCTGGAGCCTGGGAAGGGCGAAAATGCCCTCCCTCATGCAATGGTGCAGAAGGCCGACTAGGCCATGCCCACCATGGCCAAGCCCACCCAGCAACCAGAGAACCGGTTGCTGGGATTTTTGAAACCCACCCCTGAACTAAATGGAGTGCAACTTACTTCAGAGTAGGCCAGCTTAAGATCACAACATTTTTGCGGCTCTCATAGCCTTTGCCTCATTCTTTTTACAGCTCTACGAAGCGGTTCATTAAAGGAAAACCCATCTTCTTAGGCTATCCACCTGGCTCTTTCTGGCTGAAGTAAGGCTCCAGTATGTAAAATACGATATTCCATCTTTATGGTTCATGTTTCTCTGTGTTTCTCAACCTCCGAATTCTGGGAGTTTTGGGGGTTCAAGTCCACATATCTTAAATTTGCTGAGGTTGAGAAACATTGTTGTATCTGAAGTCCTCTCTCTTTCTGGGAAGGGATGGAAGTGCAAGTTTGGAACAATGGACTAAGACTGGGAAGTCCTCAGCTGAATTTCTTGCTTAGCTTTGAAGCTCACTGAATGCTAGCAGCCAAAGCTAGTTACACACTACCATCATAGGGTGCTTGGGAGAATGAAATGGAAGCAGGAGGTCAGCGGCAGCCACCTTCACCTCCTTTGGGGCGGGGGATCAAGATAACATATGTATAAATCATTCTGGATCTGTGATGTTGTGCCTTTAGAACCAGCACATTCCATATGGGAAGTTCTTGACTTATGACTGGTTGTTAGCAACTGTTCACAGTCACTATGGTTCCACCCCGCAAACAAGCTACTTAAGTTAAGTTCACTGTTGCACCCTTGTGGTCATTTGCCCTTACAGCCAATTGCAGGGATACTGCAGCTGTCTCCCCCGTCTATCTTGCCCCATTCTGCCTGATAGATCCTCGCAGGCCTTGGGCCTACTTTCTCCCCACCTCACTAGGTCCCTGCAGGCTTGCGTTAGGCCTCCCAGGGCCTCCCCTACCCCTAAGCTGTTTTACTTGAAGACTGTATTGGGGAAAGCAAGGGTGGGGGTTATTAAGCGAGGCAATCACATGGCCACCTCACTTAATGACCATCATGACTTATGATCATAACTGGCAGGCTCCATTATGGTTGAGTTGGAGAATATCTGTACTATGCATGGTTTGTCTTCTATTATATCTTCCTTTACCTGGGAATGACAGCAGCTAAAAAGCTAAAAGTTTCAGCCTTGAACGACAGAAGGAAGAACCGCTATTAACAATCGGGCAAATAAATGTGAACCCAGGCCAAAAATGCTTCAGACAGCACCACCACCACCCCATCCCAATTCTCATGAAGATACTATAAATGAGGCAAGAGTGGTTGCAAGATTCTGCTATTAGAGCTGTTCTAATAAAGGGGGGGATTAGGTCTGCAGATTGTCATTTTCTTAGTTTCTTACCTTAATCTAATGTAGGTAGCCCTCAGTTTACGTTCCTTCATTCAGTGACCAAATTTGTGATGGAACTGAATGATGTTACTTACGGCAGGTCCTCAAAGTTCTGGGTGCTTGGTGTCTGGGACACAATTAGAACATTGCAATGAGCTACAATTGCATGGCATCAAAGTCCAACATTCCCTGCCGGCTTCCCACAAAGTAAGGTCAATGGAGAAGCTGGTCAGAACTCGCATGACTAAATTAATGCCCCACACAGTCCTTGCTTAAAGATGGCGACCAGGCCTGCAAAAACTGGCATCACTAAGCAGTGCAGTCACATGACATCACGCTTTATGCTTGCTTAGCAACAGACATTCCAATCCCAATTGTTATTAATCAAGAACTACACAGAGGGCTGATACAATTGTGTTTTAATGCAGAGAAATTACTCAAATCTCCTAAATCACCAATTCTATAATTACAGGGACAGACAGTGATCCAAATGGTTTTGGCCAAGCCAAATGAATAATAATTTCTCATCATTATTGTAATTTTTCTAAAATGTACCCAATAGATCAAAGTGATTTCTATGAAACGTTTCAGCTCCCCCTGATCACAAACTCAGCTTATTTCCTCACTCTGTCCCTTTCACAGGTACAATTGAAAGGATAATACAGGAATTGCACATTCCCACCTGCAGTATTTAAGCACATCCAGCAACGAGAACTTTTGCTGATTCTTTGATACTCTTTTTCTGGTTTTTCTGGTTCTCTTTTTCCAACCCAGTGAATTACAGCTACTTCTTTTCCTTGTTGCTAAATGTATCTACAGTTAAATACCATATTAAACATGTTTTATTTCAGTCTCTGCTTCTTTTTTATTTACCATGTATTTTGGGAGAGCACTGGATGTTAAGCAAGGGAGAAGGGATTTAAGGGATCAAACCTATTATTGGAAACTGCCTTTTCTTTTGAAAATCCCAGAAATGACTCAAAAGACAATTGCCTTTTAGATACCACAAGAGGATAGTTTGTGATGAAAGAGAAACACCAGCTTTCTTGTCATAGCTGCTGGCTGTATACCCCTGCAGACTTAAAGCTGACTAAGGTTAAGTATTTTCTAACACAAATACTTTTAGTGGACTTTAACACTTGTTTCTGGATCCCAATATATGTGCGCATTTTCTTCACTGCCATCATCACTACTTCCTCCTCCTCCTCCCTCCTACAATGAATATTAAATAGGGAATGTTGATATACATGAGCCATCCATAAGCACTCACTGGTCTAGATTAGCTTTTCCTTCAGAATGAAACACTGAATAGGCAGGAAGCCCACTTCATTGGAGAATTATAAACAATTTTTTTAAAAAAGATGACCAATCAGAGAACAGAGAACAGTTAGAGCAGAGAATTATATTTTCCATATCAGCTCATTATTTGGTCATTGAAGGCTTCCTTTATTCGTGGCATATGCGCAGATTGAAAAAATTAAGTATCTTAAAAATATGTTGCATATACAAGTAAAATAATTTTTAAAAATCAAACATGCTTGGGAAAGCACTATAAAATTTTAAAACTTGTTCCAATGGAAACCACTATCTTCTGAAAATAACATGACAAACGGCACACTTAACATATTTTAATATTGAAGTTTAACATACAGTATAGATCAACAATGGGTACAATTCTCAATCATCAGTGTTGTCATTACTGACAGAGTTTGTACAGACATGAAGTATGAGGCAGAATCAGTGGGGTTTTTTTTAACCATAAAACAACAAAACTATACTTATTTAGATAACTCATTTTTGAGCAAAATTTTAGCAAATGTATTTCGGTTACTACAGAACCAATAAGAGTCCTTCTCCCCATTATTACATTTATTTACAATATGGGGTGGGTTTTTAAAATTACATTTCTTACAACAAAATAAATGTTTTCTTTTATATCTAAAAAGAAAATAGTTTCTCTATTTCTACATGTAGTTGTCATAGGAGGAAGAAAAAACACTAGAAAAATGTGCCAGCACCTTTTCTTGGATTCCCCTCCTTCTTCAGTTAAGATTATGAAATTCTTCATAATTTTCAAAAATGGTCAACATGCTTGAACAACTTAACCCAGAGTGTATTATCTTTCCCTAATGCCTCCCTGTCTGTTGGAACTGCAATTCCATCATCCTAGGATTTCCAGTTTGTGGAAGATTAATCTAAAATGGATCAAGAGCAAACCTCATGAATGTTCTGGAAAAAACTGGAACAAAGTCTACAGTCTCTTAGCCCCCAATGAGTGATATGGATCTCTTACCTCCAGCTAGCCTTTAAGTGTACTTTTCTGGTCTACTGTGCAAGATTGGAATAATTTGAGGAAGAAAAAAAACCTATGTTGTGGTTGTGGAAACTGTTAGACATTCAAAGGCAACCAAGATAAATTTGCCAGCCTGCAATCTCCCCGCTTCCCTGTCTTGTCCTGCTCTATTTCAGTTCCCAGAACCTAGATTCCTTACTCCGGCTACCCCAAATGAATGTCAACCCTCTGAATTTGAAAAATTATCCATCTGGATGCTATTTCTTAAATATTTATTCCCCTGTTTTTCCAAAAATATTTTATTCAATAAAATAATGGGCATATGGTCTAGAATAGAATATGTAAGTGAAAGACACAATAGGCTTATTTCTCGATGCTTTTCCAGTCTTAAGGTTTATGCTTTAATTCAGAATGATCCCAAGTACCTGGAATAATGCATAGCTCCAGAGATCCATCTGTGATACCTTTCAATATTATTCCAGAAGAGATTCTTTGGTATGAGTCTATTTCTTCCATTCAATCCTGTCCAAAACCACCTGGAATTTTCTTGGTGAGGTTTTTCAGAAATGGTTTGCCATTGCTTCCTTCCTAGGGCTGAGAGAAAATGACTGGCCCAAGATCAACCAACTGGATGGGACTAGAATTGTTTCTTGATTTCTAGGCCGATACCTTATCTAATACCAAACTGGCTCTGTGATATGAATCTAGCCATGTGTTGAGGTTGTTGGTGTTTTACTTGACCAACTAATATAGCAGTGCTCTTTAAATAACCAATAACTGCCACAATATACACAATGTATTTTCTGCCTTAGCTGTACCCTTGCAGAACTCCATCATGATACTGTCCATATAACCCATTCAGTTCCGCCTTCTCTTCTTAGCCCCTAATACAAGTAGTCCTCATTTACCAACTGCAATTGGGATTGGAAACTCTATTGCTATCAGATGTAAAGTAAATGTCATGTAATTATGGCCAACTTAGTGGTGGTTAAGAGATGCACTGTGGATCATTAAGCATGACACCATATCATGAGCTGCAACTTCCTAATGGTTTCCCCATTGGCTTGCTTGTTTGAAGCCTGCTCTGAAGGTTGTAACTGACAAGAATGTGACTGTGGGTTACTGCAATCATCATAAATGTGTGCAGGTTGCCAAGTGCCCGAATCACAATCACACATGACTGTAGAGATGCTGCAATGGCTGCTATTTCAAGGACCAGTTGCAAGTCTCCTTTTTCATGTTGTTGTAACTTTGAGTGATTGCTGAATGAGTGGTGGATATGTGAGGATTACCTGCATTGCTCTGCTATTTCCTACTCAGGTTCTACCAACTTATCTGAAGAACCCTTCGGAACATTTGGACACAAAGCTGAGCATTTTTTTTTATGAGAATGAAATAAAATACATTGCCGCAACTAAGACAAACTCCTTTATGAAAATTAAGATGCAAATGATTTGGATTCTCTACCAGACCTGATTCTAGGAGAGATGAGAGGTGAGATTTGTTGATTTGACCTCTTTCAAATCAACAAATCCTTTGAAAGATTTCTTTGGGAGCTGATTAATTACTACTGGGTTCGTTTTCAATGGGGACATCAAATTATCCAACTACTGAAACTGTTTTATCAGGTTGAATATACTGTATCTCATAATGAAATGGGTTTCATCCATAAATCGGTGATTATTTTATATTAAGTAAGGCAGAATAAAATAATAACATAATTATTTGTAGTTCATGGTTGTGGAATGCTGCCTTTACATTTAGCACTGCTTCTTTCCCACTGCTCTTTAAGAAAATTCATACTAATGCAAACCAGTCTTCAGTGGCAGTGACTCTCATTGCCACCCAAATTAAACTCATGAAGAGTTTTGGAATTGGGTGGTGATGAGAGACACTGCTAGAAAGCTCAAAATTCTGCAACTTCCTTTTTTCAGCAATGAAATCCCTCAAAGAAACTGAATATCTTGCTGAAAGACACGGAAATGATAGTTTGAAATGTACTCTCTTTATAATATACCGTTAGTCCTTGACTTATGACAGCAGTTGAGCTCAAAATCTGTTGCTAAGCAACAGTGCCTTTTGTCCCATGTTATGACCTTTCTTGCCACAGTTATTAAATGAATGACTGCAGTTGTTAAATTAGTAAAATGTTTGTTAAATGAATTTCACCCTGGGACACTGTAAACTATCATAAATGTGAACCAGCTGCCAAGCATCCGAACTTTGATCATGTGACGATAGGGATGTTGCAACGGTTGTAAATGTGAAAAATGATCATAAATCACTTTTTTCAGTGCCATTGTAACTTTGAAGCATCATTAAACAAATGGTTATAAATCAAGATCTACCTGCAACTAATTTATGGGAATCCTACAGATGGTACGCTGTGTCAGACATCATACAGGCATAAGATAGCATTATTCATCCCCTGAAGTTTTAAATCTGTTTAATTCTGTCTTAATTTTGTTCAAATTGCCATTATTTTATTATTCCCTATAATTATTAGGTAGGCAGGACGGTATTGTTTTAAATATTATCTTCTTTATTTTTAATATGTGACATGATTTAAATGCTTTTGTTTAAAAAAAAATCCCAAAATTTGTGTTGCGGTGCGGATTTTTTTGAGGAAGGTTTGTCATTTCCCTGCAGTGGTCATTGTATGAATAACCACACTTGCATACGGACCATTTTGTGAATTTCACCCATAACGTGCTTTCTGAAGGTTAAATATGCCTAGTGGCTTCAAAAGATTGGAAACCCATGGCATAATGTTAAGTTGTCTCACGTCAATCAGCAAGAACCAATTACTTGATTCTTCTCTATATTTAGTAGTGACACTGGAAGTATTTGAAATCCAATAGTGGGGCAGCCTAAGAAATGAACTACCAAAGAGACAAGCTTACAAGATGACTTGGTCCACAGTTCGAAAGTATAGCGCATAAAGAACATAGAGCCAGCTTAGTTTCCAAAAATAGCAGCCCACATGGACGCCTGGGGGGCAAGTGTATGCAACTTAGCTTTCATTTCCTTGCTAGCCTCATTGCATCACAAAAGACACAAGGAACAGTCATTTGGCTGCATAAAGCATGCAGACCAAAGTGGATCTTCTAATGATCCAATGGTGCCTTCCAAATTCCTAACAAAAGCATCAATTTATGCTATACTAGAGAAAATAAGGAGAAACAATTGTTCATTGTCAATCACATTGCTCATCAATGTAGCTTTTTTCAGTTTAGTTTTTAAGTACTGGAGCTAAAATGCATAAAGAAAATAAACTAAATATAAATTAAACTTAACTGTCCAAAGTGGAGCTTTAACTTAATTTGCTCAGAAATGCTAAACTGAATCTAACTGACTTACTCCCAGGCAACTATGTGTAGCAATCTTCCTTAACACTATGGCATCCCAGGATATGGGATAACAATTTTGGGAACACATCAGGTTAAATGTTTTAAAGCAGAGAATATCCACGTAACACACTGTGCATTGCCTTCAATGGAATGGTACTACAGTGTGTGCGATTTGTTGTATACTAAAAAAATAGATATGCATTTGTACTTTTTAAAAAGCCTGCAAAATATTTATCTTATTCTCCAAAAACATGAATCCCCATTCCAATACGATGAGCACACTCTAAAACACAGTGAACTAGTAAACAACTTGGGTTCAATGGGGTTACTTTAAAGCAGTTTTCCTTAGGACTGTATGCAAAGTGTGCTTTCATAATTATCATTTTGGTCCTTCTTTTTGTAAGCTGTTTTGAATGCTAAAAATGCAAGATTAAATATTCTATTTCCATCAACAAGAAGAAAAGGAAAAACAATGATTTAGAATGAACCATAGGGCAGGAATGAACAATTTCTTTTTCTGTCCACAGTCATATTTCCAGGGAGGTTAAACTATGGAGCCCACATGATGCTAGTGGATGGGATAGAAGCAAGCTTTCTGTGGGATTAAAGTCATCCATTTTCTCTGCAACCCTGAACTGTTTTCTTGAGATCTTCTCTCTCCTTCTGTCTCTCCCCTTCTTCCCTGTCAACCAAGCAAGGTTGTGTGGAAAGAGAGGAATCACTTTTGCCAAATAATTTTATTATCTTATGACATAACAACTGTAACTTTTTTGAAATGAGACTGAGGACCACTCGAGATTATCTTTATTATTCTAGAGAATAAGAACAGAATCTTGAAAACTCTCCGAGCTTCTTTGTACTACATGAGCAAAATTAGTTTGTATGTGTGTTATTTTGACTTTCTTTCTCGTGTTTCCTTATTTCTCACATCTGAGTTATATTTGTGAATGATCACCCTTTACAGTTCACTCATCCCTTCCTATTCCCAAAGCCAGATATGTATTTTATCACATGAAGAGAGATAATAAATGTTGGTATTGCTAAACTACACTACCTCTTCGTTTGTACACACCTTGAGCTCCAATATCTATCTTATTTTTTGCCCACCCATTATCTTGGCAGCTAGTAACCATCAAAATAGTGCGAACAATGGCACTGACAATTCTTCTGCTAATCACCTTTCCCTCCCCTTAAGTAATTTGCACTGCTGAGATCAATGGCTTGGCTGAATTCACCTAGACATGAAATCACATTAACAAAGCAACATACACATTTCTTTTAAAAGAAACTCCTGACAGGATTGCCTGCCAAATAAACAAGGAACCAAAAAAGAATTTAAGCAGCATGATTATGAAATCAAAATGGGGAGGGCAACATAGAGACATTTCTCCCACTTATTTATAATATTGGGTTACCTTTTATCAATTGCTTGCATGGTAACTCGGGAACATTTTATTATTGGATTTTGCAAACAACACCCACATCTCTAAGTAGCACCCAATAAACCAAAACCAAACAGAAACTCAAAATAATTGTGGCATAATGTTGCTGTACATTCAAAGTGTAAATTGTTGAACACGCACTGGAAGGCCAAAAAAAAAAAGTGGCAGCAATCTCTCTAATACTAAGAAGTTGTAATACCGAAAATATGCACGTGTGTGTGTGCGCACACAAGAGAGGCTTTAACATTAGATTTCTACTACCTTGCTGGTCAAAAGGTGATTAGAATGCCCACTGAAGCACATAAAGGATAATCAAAACACTTCTCAATGGCTTTAATATGAACCCAGGTACTTATATGAAGGAAGTACCAGGGCAATTAGTGAGTCTGTGCCTTTTCCATTACAAAAGTATTTTCTCTCCTTTGCCTGCACACCTTGGCTCTTCCCTGAGTCATCTTCATGTGCTGCAAGCTCCTTGTCCTAAGCCAAGTCCCAAACGGCCAAGCTGTAAATCAAAAATTGCCATTAGAGATACTAGTCCTGGATACCCTGAAGACATTTCCCATATCTTTTATTTTTCCCCACCCCAACTTTTAAGCAAATGAAACAAGTTTAGAGTGTGCTTGTCATGGTTGTCCAATTATATCCTTGGCATATAGAAATAGTCTAGAGTGGCGTAGTGGCTCAGAAGTGAAACTGTCGCCTCACAATCAGGAGGCTGTGAGTTCGATCCCAAGCAGTGGAAGATATTTCTCCCTCTGGGCACAATGAGTAATTGTCTGCTGTGAACTCTGCGTAGGTGTCAGGAAGGGCATCCAATCAGTAAATGCTCAAGCTCTGTTCAGTCGCCCAACCACCCCAATGCAAGAGATTACAAGGTTGTCAAAAGAAAATATATAGAGAATATACAGAAATAGTTTGCAAACATCTGCTTCTGGATCAATCATTAGTCAAATGATTTCTCTTCCTTTATAGGCTATATATAATACAACTGTTGACTTGCCATGCTACACCAATGGTAGGATGATTTTGTGGGCATACATTTGACTATATTCAGTTCACAGTAATAGATGTGGGAAAACTACAGTATTTGGAGAGACATAATAACAATTTTCAGCATGCCATTTTGAAAACTATCCCTTTATATAATCTTCCTTGAAGACTGTGGGGCTCTTAGTGCTCTCTGAGCTTGGTGATTTTCTTGCAGATGTTTCATTACCAAACTAGGTGACATTATCATTTCTTGAAGACTGCATGTAGTGATTTGAGGCTTCCCTATAGAAAATTTCCATACCTATTCCTTTTAACTTCAGACTTTTTCTCTGTTCATGGTGAGGGTCTTCCACACGGTCGTTTTAGGCACTTCTTCTGAGATATTAATATCTGCAGGATCAGGCCTATAACAACATTTTCATTAAGAGAATTTATTATTTTATCAAAATATTTTCATCATGCCTTAAATGAGATAGCAAATTATTCACAGACTATAACACTATCTGCTGCGCAGCTGTTCTGTCAGAGTGCTTGCAGAACCGCACCAAAATTTCTGAGTTGATCGCGTGCAGCGCGCTTTTGACAGCCGTTCGGAAAGCGTGCCCACAAAGCGGGTAACCAGCGAACCGGGAGAAACCCATCCCTGCCCAGAACAAGCCAGAAATTCTAGCGTAACGCAATACAACAGGCAACTAGGCATGAATGAAGGGACTCGGTTTTTTCTTCAATAATGTGTGTTGGGGAAAGAGTAGGAGAAATCCAATCCTTTGTTAGATCTGTTTTTAGAAACAGGTTTTTAGTTACAGCTTCAAGAACTAGTCAGGAAAGGGCACCTGCAGAACAAACAAGCAGTTTTGATTTTTTTAAAAAAACCAATTTAGCGAAGGGGGGAAGTCACGTGACAACGCCATGACAATGTGAGTTGACACTCCTGTGCTACACTGTTGAACAACAATAAGGGCACATTTTTAAAGATCTTGGGGCAGGTGGGGGCGGACTCCCAAACTTGGTCCTTTTTAAATTTTGGAAATAGAAATTCTAGCAGCTACACTCCATATCATTTCCTAAGAGGTGGAACACAGCTTGACAGGGCCCTGTATATATTTACAAAGCTGGAAATTATTTAAGATGCTATTCTTTAAAAAAATGCGAGCAATGGAGCCATGAGTGTCTGCCTATGAGCACAGTTGTAAAAATGTTTGATACCACTCAAGTGATGTGCCAAAGAGTATTCTGGTATCTCCCCCAAATAGGTTACTGGAAGAATTAAAATAGCAATAGCAGCAGCAGCAACAACATCAACACAAACAACAACAAGGTAATAATTGCTTTTAGCTTTTTTTTTTTTTTTTACCTAATGTCAATTTTTGGTACATTTTTTGAGGTTCCTGGAACTGTCAAATAATTTGAACTCATTGGAGACATTTCGATTATAGCTGAGCTACTATCTTCCATCATCTTTTGAGATTCCTTTTTAACACAAAAGAAATTCTGGTTAAGGCTGTGACAAAATAATCTGCACGTAGACCAACCAAAGTCTTCTATGACCAAATTGATAATGGTTACCTTCGGATAACATTTTCACTATTTTATTTAGCGTTATTTACCAACTTTCATGACATTTGCTGACAATAAAGAAACAAGTTTAAAACCAAAGTAGCCTGATCTACATTATGGCCTAAACATATTATTTTATCAATCATTACTGTATTAAAATATTCCAATTCATTTAGTACCGACGTAGTCCATGCCTGGAGGCAGTGAAGTTCTATCTATGATAGTGTAAGACATGAATCTCTTTCCTGGAAATTACCACCAGAGTCAGAAAGTTATGGCCAATCTGACCTAAGGATCCACAATACCCACAGCAGTTGCCACCCAACTGGGAGATGGCAAAAGATCATATCCAGAGAGACTAGGAGACAATAAACCTCAGTAAAAAAAAAGTCTGGGACCTCAACTGCAGAGCAGATAAGAAAAAAAGATATGGAAACATAAGAGAAAAGGACTGGTATAACTATGTAAAAACAAACAAATTAAAAACAGTAGAACAGAGCTGTCAAACTCGATTTCATTGAAGGCCGTATCAGGGTTGTGTTTGACCTCGGGGGCCAAGGTGGACATGGCCAGCTTGACGTCACTTGTGTCGAAGGTGCCTGTGGAGGCCCGAGCATGCTGCCAGTGAAAACAGGCTCCTGATTTGTTTTCAGCTGTAACGGCCTCCTGCTGCCCCATCATTGAAAACATAACTCGGATGGGCTGCATGTGTCCCCCCCAGACCGTTTTCAGCCACGACGGCTTCCTACAGACCTCTGTCAGCAAAAACGGAGCTCCGTTTTCATTGCTAGAGGGCTGCAAGAGGCCGTCACCATAGAAAACCGGGCCTGGGAGGGCCACACGTGACATCCCCCCCCCAGCTCAGTTTTCACTGGCAGAGGCACCGCAGGCTGGTCATTCGCTGTTTCCAGGGCAGACCCGTGGGCCAGATCTAAGCACCTTGCGGGCCGGATCCACTTTGATACCCCTGTAGTAGAAAGTACTCTCCTTTGTTAGCTGGATAAGCGGGCAATCTTTTCCGCTAAAAATCTTTTTTCCTGGTGAAATTTCTGGAGAGAAAAAACTGTTTTGTTTTTAAAGAAAGATCTAATGCTCCCTCTAGTGGTCACTCATGAAAGCATAGAAGCAAGACATGAAAGCATCTTTGCGCTGTTTCACCATAGTGGTGATTATGTTACCGTAGTAAGGTGCCTGGATAAGAACTAACTTACTCTTCCAAAAGCACTGGACAGCCGCCTGCAGAAGCCAGCGGTCACGTCAGATCAGCAGCACACAGGAAAAAGGGACATAGAATACAGTGTCCAGAAGCCAAAAAGCAAATAATGTGAATGTTGGATGGGTTTCTGCTCCTGATTACATCATCTCTCAGTGCAGTTTCAATATGTGTCATGAAAAAATGGAAAACATCAGTTATGGGCCAAGGATGAAATAGAAACAGTATCATGGGGTCATAGTAAGTTGCAGTTAGGGGAACGTGTGGATGAACCATTGGAAGGGAGAATCAGGATTAGACCTACAATTGCCATGCCTATTCTGTCTGCATTTATGTAAAGAACTGAAATGGTCCACATATTTACATTGAAAAATTAGGAGGACCAGTTTGGTGTAGTGGTTAAAGCACCAGATTACAAACTGGGGCACTATGAGTTCTAGTCCTGTCTTAGGCCAGCTGAATGGCTCTGGGCCAATCTCTTTCTCATATCCCAGCCCATCTCCCAGGGTTATTGTTGTAGAGAAAATAGGAGAAAGGAGTATTAGGTGTCTTGAGTTATTTGTAAAACTAATAAAGGCGGGATAAAAATAAATGGCATCTTTTTTTTTCTTCAGAATTCCAGACTGTTTAAAGACAACAAACTATTCAATCTTATCCAAAAGGGATAAAAGATGTTGACAAAGATCAGTGAGAAGAGATTGTGACGTTTTGTGTACCTGTTGAGGTCTTGGATCTTCAGATCAGCTACACAACACCAAGCATGAGCAGGAAAAACTCTTTATTGTGGACAATTGGGTAAGGGTTAAGTAAAAGGGAGTCTCATCTGAGACTACATGTTTAAGGGTAAGAAGCAGCAACAGAAAGGAGCACATGTAGGCGCACGCATGCTCCTTTTATAGGGGCGAGCCAACATCTCCCCCTTGAGGTAGGTGTACATAAGCACAAGCATAGCACATGTGCTGTCACTCAGTTGTATATTGGGGACAGTGCAATCATATACATTTGTAATTGACGGAGATAGGAATATCATTTAGCCCCCTAAGTAGAAGAAAACTTTAAAAAGAGCTCACTAAAGACTTGTCCTTTCATTTCTGCTGAAACACTTAATTTCAAACATACACCCACCACACTCAACACACATATCTTGCTACTAAGTACAGGCAGCCATCAACATTATGGCCACAATTGAGCCTAACATTTCTGTTGCTAAGAGAGACAGTTGTTAAGTTAATTTTTTATCACATGGCCATGTGCGGATGCTGCAGTGGTCGTAAATGTGAAAAAAGAATTATAAGTCCCTTTTTTTCAGTGCTGTTGCAACTTCGAACGGTCCCTGTTGCAAGTCGAGGACTACCTGTATGTGTACTTAAACCTACTCACATCTTGTTTTGCCATTTGGAAAGCATCGTCTATTGTTTTCTTCTTGCTTTCTGGCATGAGGTCATCAAGCCAGCTGAGTTCCCGCTTTGAAAAGCATAAATCCATGACCTTCCGAACGAAGACCAGTGCTAAAACCTTTGGAAGGGAGAAAAGAGAAAGGAGACCAGGAGGGGTGGGGGAAGAGTAACAGTCCTAAGATGACAACAGAATTCACTGTAAATGAGCAAAGTAGACAACAAGAACCCAGAGAAAATAAATTGAAAGAGAGAGAACCAGCACGTAAGTCACGCATCATCAAGGTCTCTTTTTCCAAGAGTTTTCATTATGGCAAATATAGCTTGCTTTTATGCTAATTCTGGGGCTGTTGTTCTCCCATTGTTAAATAAACACAACCATGCGTCTTTTGTGAGAGTGCTGAAACCAATAGGAAAAGGCAAGGAACAATATAGAATTCATTAGGGACAATGGATGCAAAGAAAAAGTGGATTTAATTATATTGGAGCTATCTGGTAGCCATTCAGAAATAATGAGATAAAATCAGGTATTTGAACTCCTAGCACATGATTAAAACCACAACTCCTCTAGTAAAAAAAAAGGCTCATGTCAGCAAGCACACTAAGGGTTGTCCTCACTTACTGACTGCCTCATTTAGCAACCATTTAAAATTGCAACCAATCCTCTTCATTTATGACCATCTCAGCATCCTGCAGCCATGTGATCACCATTCATGGATTTCACAGCCAGTTTCCAGCAAGCCAAATTAATTGGGAGAACACAGAAGTCAAATCCCAAGTTGTGGTCATGTGATATCTCGTTTAACGATCTTGGTGCTTAGTGATTGGAGGTCAGTAAGTGAGGACTACCTCTACCGCCCACTTGATGGAACCTCCATCATAGCCATTAAACATACAAGCAAGATTTCTATTAATCAACACTGAAATTTAGGAAGACATAATGGGTGGTACTGACCTGTTTTGTCAATTGTACATGGAATTATGAACTGGCATATTCTGTCAAACCTACAAAAGCTGTCTTTATCCTAATTTCCATTTTGTAAATGGTTCCACTGTTAATGATTTCCCCTTAAGCCAGCAGCAATAGCTAACATATAGTAGTTGGCATCAGGCTAGAAAGCAGGAGGCCGCAAATTCAAGACCCACCTTAGCTATGAAAGCCAGCTGGGTGTCCTTGGGCCATCACTTTCTCTCATCCCAACTCACCCACAGGGTTATTGTGGTCGGGCAAATAGGAAGAGGAAAGTGCATTGGGTATGTTTGCTGCCTTGAGTTATTTGTAGACAATAATAAAGGCATGATACAAATAAATAAACTATTGTCACTCACCTGTTCTCTGACATATGAATAATATATAACCAACAACCCATTTTTTAAGCCTTACAACTCAGGGATTCTCAGGAAAATCAGGTCTTCTCAAAACTGGGAAATGTCATACCAGATCCCAGGTTAATGCTTTCAAGATGCAATTCTGACTCTGCCTCCCCATGCCCTCATGATAGAGATGGACACTTCAGGTTAAGTATTTTTACCATCATGGGAAAGATAATGGCTGCAGGAGACGTCTTGACAACCCACAGAATGATCAGGCAGGTCAGCTGGATGATCGTGAAGAGATACACTTTCCTCAGAGGAACATGTCGCAGGTAAATGAAATCAGGCTGATGTTTGGTGGGCATTCCCATTAGCTTCAGGCGATCAAAAAACTAGGAAAATAGTACAACAAAACCAAAGCATGTGTTGAAAAAGATTCAATTGGTAGAGTAGGCATTCCAGAAATCATATTGCTCCAACCAAGCAGCCTGGAATTGTTCATCATGGATGGGAAGGCAAGGCAGAGAGTTGTACAACTAACAGTTTTATGGATGTGCTGCCATAAGGAAATCATCGCACAACCTAGTACGTGGGTTAAGTACATATTTCACACAAGAGCTTTAATTAATAATGCAAAAGCCATTAACCTTAATTCTTTAAATCTGCAACCCAGGGATCCTTTATCTTATACGTGGTAATATACTTTTAAACAATATTATTTCTCAACCTCGCAATGTTAAGATGTATAGATTTCAAATGGCTGGGGAATTCTTAAAGTCCAAGACATCTTGAAATTGTCAACGTTTAGAAATACTGCTCTTAAACAATGACATATCCTCACAACTTACAATTTAAAGCCGTTACTCAAACTTCAAAATGTTATAATTCATGAGGAACAACCCAGCTCAATGAAAGGTATATGCTTTGCATTCTATTGATCAAAACTTCAGTCCCTAGTATCTTCTGTTGAAAAATGGAATATGGTGCTTTTTTTGTTTACAACAAAAGAAAGTGCACGGACTTTGAGGGTCACAAGTAACCATGAAATAAATATAGTATCATATTCTGGTACAGTATAGAATATACGAAGTATGTTGTTGTTCACTCACTAAGATATCCAACTCATGGACCATAGTATGCCAGCTCCTGTCCTTCCCGTCTCCCAGAGTTTGCCCAAATTCACCTTCATTGTGTCAATGACACTATCTCATCATCTCATCCTCTGTCTCCCATTCTCCTTTTGTCATCAATCTTTCCCAAAGTCAGGGCCTTTTCCAATGAATCCTCTCTTCTCAGAAGGTGGCATACAAAGTACAGTATATCGGCATCCTTTTAACATAGAGGTCACCAATGTTTTCATGAGATGGCATTACACCAAAACTGTAACAAGGACATTGGCAATAAACTATATTTTTTATTTTATTTTATTTTTTATTTATTTATTATTTCGATTTATATCCCGCCTCTCTTCACCCATTCGGGGAACTCGAGGCGTTTATATATAAACTAAAAACCTGAAAAATGGTCCAAATCTCAGGGTTTTATGATGCCAACTCAGAGGGTGATGGGAGAGAAGTGGAGGTTATGTGCTCTGATCCATTAATAGGCAAACATCCCAGAGATCCAGGCCCTAGTACCGTGATGGCGAACCTATGGCACGCGTGCCAGAAATGGCACGCAGAGCCATCTCTCCAGACACGCCATTGCCCATTGCTCTTCTGGGTTCCAGCATGGATGCTAGTTTTCGCATGCACAGGAGCAACAGAAACCGGAAGATCAGGTGACTGGCATACATGTGCACGCCGGGAGCTGCTCTTCTGGTTTCTGGCGTGTTTGTTTTGGCACTCTTTTTGGTGCATGCGTGCTCTCATTTTGGCACTCGGTGCTGAAAAGGTTAACCACCACTGCCCTAGTATGTAACAAAAATCCAAATCTCCTTTGTCCATCTTAGTGACGTCTGGGCCAGAATTACAAGATCAAAGCCCAATAGATCAATGATTCATCTTATGGAAGCCCAGGGACTGAACCATGGAGAAATGTAAATCTGCAAGGTACATCAATCTGCAAGCAAAATTTATACTATTTTTTGCAAAGCTACTAAGGGCAATATTCTCTTTGGACTGTTGGAAGAAGTATCCCTCTGGTTCAGTTCCAAGCTGGGAGAAAGACACTGGAAACATGGAGGGTGATTGGAAAGATGGTTTATTAATGAATCAGAAGCACATGGGTGGTTCTGGGCAGCTGACTACATGGAGTTGAGAGTGAGGGGCATTTATACCTTCTCTTGGGCTTTGAACTTGAGCTTCCTGTTCCTGTGCAAGAACATGTATTCTATTGGTTGCTGTAGGGGTCATACTGGCTCTGTAGGCTGTCTGAGCTCCCAGGTTTGACTGAGGTCTGGAGGGCATGGTGCAACCATGATGATCCAATGAAAGAGCTTGTGTTCTGAAAGGGTGTTGGGCAATTCCTATTATGGATGAGAGCTAATCCTATCTTTGTTCAGACCATGTTGCAGGGAGTAAAGGATTACCAAATCTGCATTGGTTTACCAAAGGATTACCAAAGCTGGCCTCAGCTTAGTATCTGCTGGGGACAGGGAGCTGGAGCTTTGAGTTTCTGTCTCCCTTAGGATTTTTATTTCTCTTCTAGGGAAAATATTTTATTCTGTCTTTTTAATATTTCTCAAAATATTTCATTCTTCTAGGAGAGGGGTTTCTACAGGACAATACTGAAATTATTCTTGGAAATTATCTTAAAACCATGTTGGACCTCTCAGCCAAGAAAGGGAGATGAGCACCATGCCCTAGATTCGGCACATGGCTGCCTTTTTACTATGGCAAATCTGGTGGAATACATGTTTTCTCTGCTCAAAATGCAAAGCGCTTTTCTCAGCCTTCTGATGTCCCTGCCATTTACAAAGACTCACTACAAACATTAACCATTCAAAGGCCCAGACATCTTTTCTGTGCTTACGTAAAAAATATATATAAATACCTGTATTCCATTCAGAGAAGAAACACCCATGTATAAAAACACTCCATAGAGAACAGGCATAGGTATAAACTGAAAAGAAAAAGAATATAAGTGCTACATGAGATGGAGTTTAGGTATATCACTAAATTCTTCATAACTAAAAAAATAATATTGTATTGTTTTAAAATACAGGTAGTCCTCGGCTTATAACGCTTAGATTAGTGACCGTGCGAAGTTAAAACGGCACTGGAAAAAGTGACTTATGTTATGACTGTTTTTCCCATGTGCAACTATTGTAACATCCCCATGGTCATGTGATCAATATTCAGCCACTTGGCAACTGACTCCTATTTATGATGGTTCCCTTGACCCAGGGTCACATGATCACCATTTGTTCTTTCTGGCAAGCCAAGTCAATGGGGAACCCAGATTCACTTAACAACTGTGTTACCAACTTAACAACTGCAGTGATCCATTTAACAATGGTGGCAAGAAAGGTCAAAAATAGAGCAAAATTCGCTTAACAGCCATCTCACTTAGCAATAGAAATTGTGGTTATAAGTCAAGGACTACCTATGTAGCTTCTCACCAATATGACATCTTTTTTTAGCCTATTCAATCAGTTAAACATACTGGGGGGAAATTAGTACGTTTTGGCAACCACATAGTTATGTAACCTCTCTACTTGGTGAAAAGAGGCACAACCACACAAAGGCAACTCTAATTTAATGTGGTTGCTCAATTGAGGGGTGATTACCAGGGTCCTGCAAAAGCCCAGAACAACAGTGTAGTCTCCTTTCTGGAGGGTTTTAGACAGGCTCTTGATGAGCACCTATCAGGGATGTTTAGTACAGGGGTTCCTAACCTGCCAGGAACCAGTCCACACAAATGAGCGAAGCCTCATCCGCACACACATGGGATACAAGCAGTGAGTCAGCTTTAGAAGCCATTTTTCTTGGGAGCTTCCACGCTGCTACATTTTAGTGCCTGGGAAACTGGGAGTGGGGATTTTAGAGAGAAGTGAAAGTTTAAACATAACAACATTCTACTTCTGAGTCAAGGCCACGCCGTCCTGCACCTGGGACAGGAGTGGTTGAAGGAATGTCGCCAGTTGGGACAACCGGTGATTGGACCATGTGACGGACTGATGGGTGCAGGGGATGCGGTTTGGATTTCAGCTATGAAGGGAAAACCCGGAACTCTCAGATTTGGGGTTTCCCACATGTGCCAACATGATTTCTCTAAATAAAATCTTACTTGGATGAACTTTGTTTCTGAGTGCTGGATGGAGATGGGGAAGTTTCTTTGGAACGCTGATATAATGTGCGAAACCATGCCCACCCACCCCGGTCCAGGGAAAAATCTCGCTCCACAGAACAGATCCCTGGCACCCAAAAGCTTGGGGGCCGCTGTTTAGAAATTACTGGATTCTTGAATTGCAGAGTTCTGAATTAGTTTTCAGAGAAGGAAAGAGTATGGAATAAGGTATTGTGTTTAAGCACCAAGGGTCATTGTTTATGAACAATTATGATAGCTTTTATTTTCATTGAAGAGAATAGTCACTCTTGATTTTTATAACCAAGGGTTTATTAAGGTTTATTTCAGCATCAAATCTGTCTTTAATCTGTGTCATGGGATACCGTGTTGCATTTACACTGTACATTTTATTTTGGAATTGAATGCCGAAAATCATACATTAACAGTTGCAGATTTCTCAGGCTGTGGTAGTCCTCAACTTACAACCATTTGTTTAGTGACCATTCAAAATTGCAACAGCACTTAAAAAAAATGAATTGTAACTGGTCCTCATACCTATAACCATCACAGCATTCCCACAATCAAAATTCAGGCACTTGGCAACTGGTATATATTTACAATGCTTTCAGGGTTCTAGGTTTTTGTGATCACCATTGGTGACCTTCCCAGCTGGCCTACAATAAGCAACGTCAGTGTCATTTAATGACATGATTCACTTGACAACTAAAGTGATTTGCTTAACAATTGTGGCAGAATGGTCACTAAATGAATGGTTGTAAGCCAAGGACTATCTGCATGGCATTGGGATAACATGGCTGTACATGATAGAACTAGTGTGGTGTAGTGGTGAAGATGATGGCCTAGAAACGAGGACACTGTGGGTTCTTAGGCCTGAAAGTTGGCTGGGTGACTTTGGCCCAATCATTCTTTCTCAACCCAACCACCTCACAGGGCAGTGGTTGTGGAGGAAATAGGAACAGAAATGAGTATTATGTATGTTTGCTGCTATGAGTTACTTATAAAATAATAAGGACGAGCTAAAAACAATTCTAATAAATGAGAAAATTATGCTCGGGCCATAAGGTATACCTTTCAAGTGGCCTAACTTGAAATGTAATCATCCCACCACTTATTTCCTGCCCCTTTCTTTAACCCTACTTTAAACCCAGATATGGAGCCTCGGTGGCGCAGTGGTTAAATGCAGTACTGTAGACTCTGCTGACTTCTTTAGCAGGTTGCCAGATCAAATCCCACCAGGCTCAAGGTTGATTCAGCCTTCCATCCTTCTAAAGGTTGGTAAAATGAGGACCCAGATTGTTTGCGGGCAATAGTTCCCCTGACTGGGGAAGAGAGGTGGATATAAATCTAATAAATAAATAGGCTGACTCTGTATCTGCTTGGGGAGTGTTATAAAGCTCTGATAAGCAGTATATAAAATCTGAGTGCTATTGCTATCTATGTTGTAAGCCG